>APFE030950993.1:6151-84550 GCA_000404065.3 Pinus taeda | reverse complement strand
CCTATTGGTCATCTCATCCATTGAAGATTTACTGAGATTGACCGGAGAGAGCCTTCTCCTGCCCCGTAGGGCTAGCTACGAGGCTAAATGGTTTGATGTTGCCTTGAGGTTTGCCTTTTTCAGCCTGAGGTGAAATCTCAAGCGCTAACACATTCATTATTAACCCATTCATCATTTCTCCCACTTGGGTCCACATTCCTCCACTAGGTCCGCATAGGGCTAACTCTCCCCTTCCCCTTGACCACACCTTGGGGCAAGCCTAGAATGATGCCCCGGAGGTTGATGCAACTAAAAAGAAAAGTAAAAGCACAATTGGCCACATTCAACAGGAAAACCTACCACAAAATGCAAAAGATGGTTGGGACAAACACATTTAGCACGTGGGCAAAATTCAATACATGAGCTCTACCCCATCATCATGGCCATCACCCCGGTTCCTACAGGTTCTATGAGCCTCCTTCATCATATAGGAACCCAGGATTATCCCAACCCCTAGTGGGCAATGAACTGCCCTACTTAAAAGGGCGTATTCACCGCTATATCTCACACATCATGCTCTTACCCCTTGAGCCCCAAGCAATTAATTAAAGAAAAATCATAAAAAGGCAAAAGGCATAAAAAGAAGGGTGGAAAAATCAAGGTCGAGGCACCTCATGTACCACGATTGTTCCCTCCTATACATTATATACCCAAGTGTGAGCTTCACTTCTACTAACTACCTTATACCCTAGCATGTGGCCCAGGGCTGCCCCTTCTCATTCCCTACTCCATTCACCACTTTATCACATGCCACCACCTTTTAAAAGATGTACCTTGGACATATTATCCCCTTTAAAGGTAGAAACCACCTAATAGGATACTTGGTTAACCCCATTTGGAGTTTGGAGACATTAGCACATGCCAAAGTCCATTATTGAAGGGCAAGCCATTATGAAGTCCCCATTTGTGGTCCATGGTTTGTAAGCTCTTTTACTCGATTTCCTTGATGACTTGTTGTACTAGAAGGCTAGGGGACGCATTGGATTTTATGCAAGATTGCAGATGGTCTCCATCTTGGGTTTGGTCTGCTTATGCGGGGTCCTAACCCTCCAGAGGGCTACATTGGCACATGTAGGGTGTGTTTTGAGAGCCATAGGCCTCCACAGCATTCGACAACACTCCATGGATCCCCATAGATGTTCAGAGACTGCTCAAGATTCGCTTATTGGGCGAGGAAAATGCATCTGGTTCACCTTTGCCCAACCAGCCCCACAGATATACCATGCACTTAGCAGCTGACCCAGGACTTGTAGGATGATGTGACATCACCTACACCATCATCTGAGCCCTTACAGATGGTCTACAGGCATCTTCGACTTACATGGAGACTCATGAGGTCACTTGTGTGCCCTCACAACCATTAGGAGCACCACAGGTTTATTATGTGGAGAACAAGGGGTAAACCTCTTATCCATTACTTTTGGAAGTCCAGCGCATCATTTTGGCACTTATGGACTTCATCAGGCCTCTTAGAGAGCCCAACGACATGCATTATTAATCATTTGACCCCTTGGGAGGCTTATTATTTTATTTGTAAGTTAGTTTGGTGGGCTTGTCACCAATAGATAGTTATTTGCACATTAATTTAGTTGATGGGCTAAAGTAGGCTCAAATTAGGTAATTCAAACTCCTAATGAGTGTATAAATATGAGAGACATGAATTCATTTGTATCATCGCTTTGGATTGGATCATTCTTCTCTTTGGAGAATTTCGCAATTTTTCTGGGATGATGAATTGGAGCATGGATGAATTTTCATGTTTGGATTAGAGTATTTTATCTTGGAGCTTCTTTATTGTCAAATTGTTGATGGTTGGTATGTTCTATTACAAGTAAGTATACACGTTTAATACTATTTTTGTTTTATTTTTATGCATTGAATGGGATTTTCACTATATTAGGGCTAATTGTTGCATTGCATAATTGCAAAATTGTGAAATTATTGTTTCTATATAGCATCTCTCAATGTTTGGGCCATGTATGTGAATGAAATCTCCTATGGATAATTCCACCAGTGAATTTATCATGATAAGCCATCTCCTTTTGCAAAGCGAAGTATAAAAGCTTTGAGGTCTCTTCTTCTTGCCCTAAAGGCCAAGCAAAGTAGCCCTTAAGGCCTCCTTGACTAAACTACGAGTTTGTTTCTCATCATTCTCCTAGACTCCATTCTCCCCAAGGGATTAGCAACTGGTCCACCATTAGGTGATCATTCAAAGAACATTTTTTTCACCTCTCCCTTTCTCTTCTAGGTCTAGCCAAGTTGGGTCACCTAGGGCATCACTTTCCCGAAAAAATAGCCAAAGAAAAATTTTGATCTCCTAGCCTCTACTACGTTGGTGTGTCCTCAAGGTCTCCTACAATTTTGAAGCCATTCTGATGATGGAGTTGTGAGATAACCCAAGCCCTAGCTCTAAGATCAAACTTTGCGCTGGTATTCCCTAGGCTAGCACCTCATAAGATCAATTTGACAGCTTTAATTGGAAATTATTGCTTTGATCCTTTTGCCTTCCTTGTCTGGGTTAAAAACATCATTGGTAGCTAGATTCTCTCTCCTTAACCTAAGTTAGGTCCACTTGGTCCCGTGTGGTCCCATACCTTTGAAAGGTCAATTCTTCAAGAACCATTCAAGAAGCCAAGTTCAATCAGGATTTTAGGATTGGGAAGCTCCTTTACAAGGCATATTCCTCTAACCTAACCCTTAAATCCTCCCCTCCTTATCCTAGAAATCTTTGTACCTTGCTTAAAGAGCAAGTAAGCTCCATTCTTTACCCCCTTCTACGAAAAGGATCATCGGGGTCACTTCACATCCATTTGTTGATTCATCCTTCACAAGTGACTTCCATATACCGGGTCTCCTCCCGCCGGTGAAAGTCTGCAAAGAGTAGGGAGTCTTAGCTGAGGTGACAGTGGGATAAGTCTCCATTGCTGCCTTTGGCTTAGCAGTTGTCCCCTTTAGAAATCCCCTTTAGGTCCCTTGCAAGTTTGAGCAGTAACATTTTGGCGTTGTTGTCGGGGACAAGAAACACTTGTTTTTTCCCCACATGACATATTGACATATCATTATTGGCGACTCCATTGGAAGAACGAAGCCCTAGTTCTTCATTGATCTCTAAAGTCAATGCTTCTAGGGTGAAGCAAGCATTTGTCAAGGCAATTTCATTCACACTAGCAACTCCCATGTCATTAAGGACCTAGCAACATGTTGACCACATATATTCCCGCCATAAAAGTAATAGGGATTCCGTAGTATTCATCATCGGAATGCAACCAATCACATCGCAAGGTTCATAAGATACCTTTCAAAACAAAATATAACTCAACCTTGTGACCAAATGGAATTATTTGTCCTATCCATTGCCCCAAATATTAATTGGCTTGAGTCATGTGAACCTAAAAGCATTCTCTCTCTTCCAATGTTGACTACGCATTTCTTGTTACATGAAGGCCAGGTTTCCAATCTCATGAAGATATATTTCAAATGTTGGACGTGGCCCTTCGAGAGGAGGAAGTTATTGAATATGGTTTTATGCTTGAGGAAGAGTGTCTGCATACTTTAAGAATGGTGCCAAAGGAGAGCCTCATGAATTGGAAAGCATGTCCTCTAAGGATAATGAGGAAAATCTCAACCCCAAGAACCCTCGGACATTGCAAGAATGGATGATGGAATATGAAAAGTATCGTAGGAAACTGATAGCCAAATAGAACTCCCAAGAGCTTTTCTCCCACTCTTGTGAGCAATCGGCAAGGCTCTGTAACACGAAGAGTGAATATAAAGAGAGTCCTACCGATGACCCTTTTCTTGAGGCATTTATCAAAATCATGTAGTAAATACCTTGGAGATCATTCTTCGGGAGCGAATGGAGGAAAAGTCCTCCCTATCTAAAGAAGAGAATGGCATCCTAACCAACACCAAATATATAGTGAAAAATGGGAGGATTTTGAGGAAGATCATGACAGTCAAATATACAAAGAATTTACGAGTGACTTTTGGGTTGTTGATTGGGGAATTGGGTATGATTATAGAAATGAAGACCCCATGGTTTCTCAAGTCCATAAGAATGAGCTCAAGGAAGAAGAAAATGCTCTGCTCCTTCTAGATAACAATGTTGATCCTTATGAATCCTTTCCTAGTGGTTGGAAAGGTCTCTTCTTTGTGTTCCAAGATGATTCAATCAAAGAAGAGCCTTCCAAGATTGTGGGAAATTTTGATGACTCTAATATAGAAGAAATTGAGGAAGATGCTTCCCTAGGCCATGCCACCGATAAAGGATTTTTCTTCATGTTTAAGTGTTCCTCACCTGCCCTAGAAATGGATGTTTGTGATGATGTTCATTCCCCTAGTCTTAATGAAGAGTTTATTTCCCATATGAAAAGCCAGGAATCGTGGTCTTTCCCCAAATACAATGATGAGTCCACTTCTACTTTTCCCAATGACCAAAATAGTATCATCCTAAATATGTCTAAGTTTTTCACTACTTCTTACCCTAAGGATGATAGGCCCAAGATAGTTCTTCATCAAAGATTCATATACTTGGTCATTGACATTTCCATCTCTTGGTTGGAGGATCAAATCCAATCCTCTCGACTCGTGTCTTTTCCTTCTTCCAGGGTTCCTTTCTGTGGCATATGGGTCTCTTGTTTTCCCACATCCCTCCCTCACAACCCCTCACATCATTATTCCCATAACCATTTGTATTGTCAAGTTCACTGCAAAAATAATCATGGAAGCATGCATTCTTGTATTGATCAATTGACACGTAAGTTGCATTGGGTCTATGATTATACCTAGCACTTGATATTGTATCATATGCATGGTAGAGTAAGATCCATTGCATGTTTATTTTGCATTAGAACTAACATCATATGATATTTCTCATGGTAGATTAGATGCATTTAAAGTAAAATTTGCATATTTTAATTTTCTATTAATTTAGCGGCCTAACATTAAGCATGGGTGATCATAAGACACTGTGAAAAACATGTTGCCCCGTGGGTTCAATCGTTGATATATGCAGGGAATAGATCTATGGTAACCAAGAGATTGTCGGAGTTCTCGTGACTTCCCATTTGAGTAGCTTCGCCCACTTCTTCAAGAGATCACTTCCCAGTTGGAGCCAAATGTTACCCACCATTTTGTGAGAGATATCCCTAAGAGAAAAAAATTATCCAAGATGGTCCTCAGTCGGCAACCAACAGCGACCAACTAGCTCGTTGTGCCATTTCTCCGCCACCTAAGCCAGCCATGTGGTCCTTCACCCATTTGTCATGATTGTATGTTTGAAGGTGGGCCTCCCGAACCTAAAGGTATGCCTTGTCATTTGATAATTGAGTATTTAGTTTGCTTATCATGGACACTTTTGGGCATGGCTTAATGGAGGGATTCAGCAAAAAGAATGGCCTAGGTCTATGCTCTTGTTCCCTCGACCCCTTTTTGGATATTAACCTTGGATTCTAGCCCTGTTGGATCTCTTTTAATGACCACTTGGCTTTAGGGATGGTATTTCATGGGAAACCCTCAGTTTGGTTGCGTGGTCTCGGCTCCCTTATCCACATATATTCCCCCTTTCCACTCATTATTACCCCATTCATCATTTCTCCCACCTGGGTCCACATTCCACCACTAGGTCCACATATGGCTAGCTCTCCCCTTACCCTTGCCCACACCTTGGGTCAGGCCTAGAATGATGCCCCGGAGGTTGATGTAGCTAAAAATAAAAGTAAATGCACAATTGGCCACATTCAACATGAAAACGTACCACAAAATGCAAAAGATGGTTAGGACAAACATATTTAGCACGTGGGCAAAAGCCAATACATGAGCTCCAACCCATCATTATGGCCATCACTCCGATTCCTACAAGTTCTATGAGCCTCCTTCATCGTATATCTATCCATGATTGTCCCAACACCTAGTGGGCAATGAATCCCCCTACCTTAAAAGGGTGTATCCCCTTGAGCCTCGAGCAGTTAATTAAAGAAAAATCATAAAAAGGCAAAAGCCATATATAGAAGGGTGGAGAAATCAAGGTCGAGGCACCTCATGTACCACGATTGCTCCCTCCTATATATTATATACCCAAGTGTGGGCTAGCCTTCTACTAGCTACACTTGTACCCCAGCATGTGGCCCAGGGTTGCCCCTTCTCATTCCCTACTCCACTCACCTTGTTATCACATTCCACCACCTTTTAGAGGATGTACCTTGGACATATTATCCCCTTTAAAGATAGAAACCACCTAATAGGATACTTGGTTAACCCCATTTGGAGTTTGGAGACATTAGCATATGCCAAAGCCCATTATCGAAGGGCAGGCCATTATGAAGTCCCAATTTGTGATCCATGGTTTGTAAGCTCTTTGACTCGATTTCCTTGATGACTTGTTGTACTAGAAGGCTAGGGGGCACGTTGGATCTTATGCATGATTGCAGATGGTTTCCATCTTGGGTTTGGTCTCCCTATACGGGGTCATAACCATCTAGAGGACTACACTGGCACATGTAGGGTGTGTGTTGAGAACCATGGGCCTCCACAGCATTAGACAGCACTCCATGGATCCCCATCGATGTTCAGAGACTGCACGAGATTCATTTATTGGACGAGGAAGATGCACCTGGTTCACCTTTGCCCAGCCAACCCCACAAATGTACCATGCACTTGGCAGCTGACCCAAGACTTGTAGGATGATGTGGCATCACCTACACCATCATCTGAGCCCTTACAGATGGTCTACGGGCATCTTCGACTTACTTGGAGACCCATGAGGTCACTTGTGTCCCCTCACAGCCATTGAGAGCACCACAGGTTTATTATGTGGAGAACAAGGGGTAAACCCCTTGTCCATTACTTTTGGAAGTCCAACTCATCATTTTGGCACTTACAGACTTCATCAGGCCTCTTAAACAGCCCAACGACATGCATTATTGATCATTCGACCTCTTGGGAGGCTTATTATTTTATTTGTGAGCTAGTTTGGTGGGCTTGTGACCAATAGATAGTTATTTGCACACTATTTTAGTTGATGGGCTAATGTAGGCTCAAATTAGGTAATTCAAACTCCTAATGAGTGTATAAATAGGAGAGACATGAATTCATTTGTATCATCACTTTAGATTGGATCATTCTTCTCTTTGGAGAATTTCGCACTTTTTCTGGGATGATGAATTGGAGCATGGATGAATTTTGATGTTTGGACTAGAGTATTTTATCTTGGAGCTTCTTTATTGTCAAATTGTTGATGGTTGGATATGTTCTATTGCATGTAAGTACACACACATTTAATGCTATTCTTGTTTTACTTTTATGCGTTGAATGGGATTTTCACTATATTAGGGCTAATTGTTGCATTGCATAATTGCAAAATTGTGAAATTATTGTTTCTATATAGCATCTCTCAATGTTTGGGCCATGTATGTGAATGAAATCTCCTACGGATAATTCCACCAGTGAATTTATCATGATAAGCCATCTCCTTTTACAAAGCGAAGTATAAAAACTTTGAGGTCTCTTCTTCTTGCCCTAAAGGCCAAGTGAAGTAGCCCTTAAGGCCTCCTTGACTAAAATACGAGTTTGTTTCTCATCATTCTCCTAGACTGCATTCTCCCCGAGGGATTAGCAACTGGTCCACCAATAGGCGATCAAGAACATTGTTTTTCACCTCTCCCTTTCTCTTCTAGGTCTAGCCAAGTTGGGTCACCTAAGGCATCACTTTCCCGACAAAATATCCAAAGAAAATGTTCAATCTCCTAGCCTCTACTATGTTGGTATGTCCTCAAGGACTCCTCAAATTTTGAAGCCATTCTGACAGTGGAATTGTGAGATAACCCAAGCCCTAGCTCTGAGATCAAACTTTGCCATGGTATTCTCTAGGCTAGCACCTCATAGGATCAATTTGACACCTTTAATTGGAAATTATTGCTTTGATCCTTTCCCCTTCCTTGTCTGAGTTAAGAACATCATTGGTTGCTAGATCCTCTCTCCTTAACCTAGGTTGGGTCCGCTTGGTCCCATGTGGTCCCATACCTTTGAAAGAACAATTCTTCAAGAACCATTCGGGAGGCCAAGTTCAATTAGGATTTTAAGATTGGGAAAATCCTTTACAAGGCATATTCCTCTAACCTAACCCTCAAATCGTCCCCTCCTTATCCTAGAAATCTTTGTACCTTGCTTGAATAGCAAGTAAGCTCCATTCTAGTACGCATCAGATGTGCTCTAAGTCTCAAATATTACATGTAGGCTTAGACACATACATTCTCCAATACCCAAAAATCATTTTGTGAAATTCCACCCGGAAACGGTTTAATTCAAATACTTAATTATTTTTAATGGGACCCTAAGTCTAAACTTAGGAAATTAAAATAATTAATGAGTATTAATCCAAACTGTGGGTGTAACTTCTAGAAAAAGACGAGGATCAAGCCAAAATGATCTAAGCCATTGATTAGAAGTTAATCTGGGTCGTTGGTTGTCTAACAGAAAGATATAAAAAGAAGCTTGAGGAACAATTGGAGAACACACATACAGGAGATCAGAAGTTTGATTTTCTGAAGCAGAGCAGCTATTGGAGAGATTTTCGATAGTGATCTTTTTCAATGAGGTATTATTTTAAATAGTGAAGGTTGCAGTTGTATTTACTCCAATATTTACCATAGAACACAGTAAATAACTTACATGTAGGAGAAGTAACATCAGTTTGTTGCAGTAGGGATTCTGGGTTTAGGAATTTTCATAGGTGTCACTTCACATCCATTTGTTGATTAATCCTTCACAAGTGACTTCCATATACCAGGTCTCCTCCCATCGGTGAAAGTCCGTAAAGAGAAGGGATTCTTTGCTGAGGTGACAATGGGATAAGTCTCCATTGTTGCCCTTGGCCTAGCAATTGTCCCCTTTAGGAATCCCCTTTAGGCCCCCTGCTAGTTTGAGCAGTAACAGGTTGCATTTAGCATAATCATGGTACAACTTCAGCTATCACACCTTTGCCAAAATGACACCATTTTAACCCTTATATGGCCATGAACCTCCCAAGATGAAAAGCTTCATCCAATCAGTTATTAAGGTTCTAACAATTAGAGACTTCATAGAAGAATCTTAGAAGATAATCTGTTGAAAATTTTAAATTATAGCTTGAACAGGAACTTGTGCACAGGTTTAGTGCGAACATGTGAGTAGTAGTTCAAGATATTTTCAAAAAGTAAATCTATTTTTGAAAAGCAATTCTTTATAATTCACTTTAGTAAAAAAGTGAAATTATATTTAGTTGTTAAGTCTAAAAAATAGTATTTCATACATGCATGATTTAGACTAGGAGTAATCTTAAAAATAGATTATGGTTGTGGTTTCGATTAAAATTATAAAGGCAGTTCAAGATAGAGTGTTTAGTTACTGTACAGTTGAGCAGAATGAGCAATTGGGAGAGAGAGAGAGAGAGAGAGAGAAAGCATGGATTTAGGAAAGAGGCAAATTCAAGCAGGAAGCAAAGGTTGCATAGACCGATTCCATACAAATCCATATAGTGGTGCAGATGCATATAGTTCTAGGCAACCATGTGGAACAGTTCCATACAATTGTAGGGGCAGAGCTTGTTGAAATATGTAACTCGGTTCGGTCTTCATAATGACATGTAATCATGATTTTATGTATTCAATGAAAAGAGAAAAAATAAATTTATTATTGTTATTCTTGAGGCATGGGTTTCATGCTCAAGGGAAAATTATTTTTAGGTCAAGCACCCATTGTGTGCTTCTAGGTTTGTCATAAAGTCAATTGAGTCATTGCATGTATTAAAGACCCATTTGGGCATGTTACATATTGTAAAGAAAATTTATTTGAGTCAAAATAGAGTCAAAAGACCCTCCAAGACATCATCATGGTGCAAAGATCAAGTCAGCCTACATGAAGGGATAAGTCGGCATAAAGAGAACAATTCGTACCCCTCACAAGCCTATAAATAAGAAGGAACTCAACCTCATTTGCACACTCACTCAAGCAAGGTCGATCTCCTCAATATAGAAGCTGGGAAAGGAGATCAAGTTCGAAGTTTTGGGCCTCTCTCTCTTTTGTTAGGCTTTCTACAGTGACTGGGCAAGACAAAATTTTGACGTTGCATTAAAGTTGTGAAGCTGCAAGGTTGAAGCTGTGAAGCTGCAAGGTTGAAACGATGAAGCTGAAAGGTTGAAGCTGTGAAGCTACAAGGTCGAAGCTGTAATGACCCACCTACAATGACCAACAGAATGTGAATATTAGCATGCATACAAGGCATGCATATGATAGCCACATATGCATGCAACGCATGTACTGCACTAGAATACCTACTGGTTAATATTGAACATGTCTAAGTATAGGGTAATGAATTGATTTGTGAAGTAAATACTTAACGCTGATGAAAATGTCGAGCAGGATACTTAATATGTATACCACCGTTATAATATATAATTAATACATTATTTAATAATAAAGTAGCTATACAAGATTGTGAACTAAATTAAATGAATTAAATTTATTCAAAAAATAGATAAATAAAGAGATAAGAATTAAACTATGAAATAAAATTTAAATAAAAAAAGAAACATTATAAAGTATAAATTATACCAATAAAATATTTGATTAATTCTCAATAAAAGGATACGTAACTTTATAAAAGTTCTTTTATACTCAAATCGCCTCTTCAGAACCGTGGAGAAGGAAGATGAGTAAGTTGGACCTCCATGTGCTGAAAGGCAGTGCAGACAGAAGACCTGGTAGGAGGTTGAGATAGTGGTGTGGGAAGATATAAGGAGAAGGTGGAACACACAAAAAGGGGGGTCTTTTCCGGGAGTTTGTTTCTGAATAAATAGAGGACAAATCTACAGCAGAGAGCCACAAATAGAGAAAGAGAGTGTAGCCTTGATTATTCTTAGAGTTTTTGGGCACGGGGGCCAGAGTGCTTCAAGTTTGAAGTATTATGGAGTTGGGTACCGAGATTGTGCCCAGTTTGGCAGGGAGGTTTTGGTCTTTAGGTAATATGAGCAAATAGGGAAACATCAAACAAGAAACTTTTTCAAATTAACTTCCAAGTATTTTTCTGCATTTTAATTTCAAATTCACTGTCTGGTTAAAGATAAATTTAGGGCAAAAATTATGAATTCTAGTTAAATTGTTAGAGCAAGTTTCATATTCTAGTTGAAGTAAATGTCTGAGTAAATCACAGCATTTGGGTATATTTTATGTAATTTAGGGCTCTACAAAAGTTGTGAAACTGCTAGGTCGACGTTGTTGAAGCTGCATCAAGGTCGAAGTTGCAAAAACTGTTTTTGGGGTTGAAGTTTGTTGTTGGAACCTGTTCAAGAAAGAAAAAATTGGATTGGTCTTGGAGGGTCTTGGTCAAGGGTCATAGGTCTTGGAATTCGTCAATTAAAGTTCTATAAGAAGAGAAAAAATCTAATGGGTTATTCCTCTCAGTTGAAGAGGTTTTGGCCCTGGCTGATCGCCTACATCTTGTGTCCTATTGCCTCACTATTCTTTATAATTTGGTAACTATTTGATGATAGACAACACTAATAATAATAAAGGAAAGAAGAAGTTAACAAAGTAAAGTAAAAATATATCACAAGCAGTTATTAAATTAAGAGAAATCACCTACACTTGTTGACCCTAGATTTCTCAACAAGGGTTGTATAGTCATACAACAAATTGTACTTTATCAGGCGGGTCATACCATTCAGTTCGAGGTGATTTTTGTTTGCCATGCAGCTGCTTGGTTCTAGTAGACTGTGGAAGATTCCTTGTAAGTTTTTCGAAGGAATGAAAAGCTAAGTTTGAGGAGAAATTACATGTGTATGTGTGACATTTTTTTTTATGCATCTACTATTTAATTTCTAGCCAGTGTGTGATTGATGCTATGGTTTGAATTTAATTTCTAGATTCAACAATTTACTAGTTTAATTGAGATCCTAAGGACACTAGTTATCTAGGAATGCAATGTTTACATGCTATTAGAGTTATTTCTCCTATTGAGATCCATAGAGATTTGCAGCGGTAAATCAAATTGCTTGGAAGCTGGACCAGTGGTTAGAAGGTTTCAAAACTAATTTTCAGATTTGGGAGTTCGTGTAATAGAGCTCAGAGGTGGCATCAGTCAGCCTCAGATTTAAGACAGATATTGTCAAAGACATTGTGACGCCACCTACAGATTCGTAGCAGTTGACAGCTCATAAGAAGAGAGAAGTGAAGGCCAAGCAAATGATCTTGCATGCTATAAAGGATTTCCTAGTTCCTCATATATCAAAGAAGAAGACAAGAAGGAGATGTTTGATGCCCTAGTTAGTCTCTACTAGCATGAGAAAATAAATAGGAAGATGACATTGAGAACCAAACTCAAATCCATAGAGATGACTAGATCAGGGTCAATGTAAGAACTGAAAATAATTTAAACAACTTTTTACTCTGAACAGGATATGAAATCTTTATGAACATGCTCTGAAATTTAACAAAATTTTATATATCAAATTGACTGATTTGATGAGAAAACCTACATGTTTTCCAGCGGATGAAGAGGCTTCAGAATTGCTCCAACTCTCGCTCCCGTTACGAAAAGACCGTAACCTCCCAGCCAAACTAAATACAACCTAGGTACTCAGTCCAGAATGCTTCTCAATTGCTGCACTATGTTCCCTCGTGCCCAAAAACATCAAAACAAACAAGGCTCAGTCTTTACTGTTCAAAACTTTGTGTTACAAATTTTCCTCCTCTTTTTCCGCCCCTTCCTCCAACCGCCCCTTCCTTCTTATAAGTCTCCATTCATCGACTTCCTCCATCTCTGTGTCCTAATTTTTATACGTGTTGATTTTATAAAACAAAATCTGATTTGATTTGATTTGGTGATTTAATTCGAATATCTAAATTTGATTTAATAAAGTTTATTTATTATTTTAATGATTTAATTTAATTTATTTAATTTGTAGTTTTAATTTAATTAATTTTATTTAATTTCATAAATTTTAATTTACAAATTAAAATTTTAAACATTAAAACTAACATTTTTGTTCGTTTGAGGGTTTATTATATATATAGTGCGTTACATATGGGTCCATCTATACGTAGCTATTGTATGGAGGCCTCGTATGTATGCTAATACTTATATTTTATTTATAGCTATAGGTGGGTCATTACAGTCAATCACCAATTACCTTATGAAGGTCACGTATAAATTCATGATCAACTTGCAATATTTGAGAGTAAGTTGTGGATGAAGAGCTAGTGAACGTGGTATCAAATGGATTCTAGTTTCATGGGAATCAGTTAACAAAAATATTTGTGCTCGAGAGAATCTTTCTAAATTTGAGAGGCTTTGGGATGATTGTATCTAGGATGAGACTTGGATGGAGTCAAAGACTAGCAAGAAGAGTGGGGATAAGAACCTAGCTCTATTTGGTCAATCAAACAAGGGCAAAGGTAAAGGACCCAACAAGAGTAAGGGAAAGAGTAAGAAGTCAACCTCACAGCCAAGAAAGGACTTGAATAAAGTCAAGTGCTTCATTTGTCATAAGCATAGTCATTATGCATCACAGTGTTCAAAGAAGAAGCATAAGGGAAAGCAACAATAGAGGTAGGTAGCAGCCTCTGCAAAAACTCAGATAAATGAGTTCGCTACCAAGTTTGAGGAGGACTTCTTAATGATATCTTGCCTTTCCACTAGCACAATCCAATGAATATGTGGTATGTAGATAGTGGGGCATCTCAACTTATGACATCAACCCAACAGTGATTTTCTAGACTGAAAGAGGACTCAAGAGTACAAGTTGAGGTTGGTGATGATGCCAACTACTTAATAGCATGGGTTGGTACCAATGTTATCAAAAGACGACCATTCATCAAGTTGATAGAGCCCCAAAAAAAATACATAAATGTACAAATTTTGTAATATATGTATATATATGTGTGTGTGTGTGTGCGCGCGCATCCATATGAATCCAAACCATTATACACAAATATGCAAAGTTTCTTATAGATATAGCAAGTAAGGGTGCATATAACCAAAATAGCACCAAGTGCAATCCATCTCTGAACCAAAAATACATCAACAGAGACATTGTAGATGGCCTCTAAAGTCCCAAAAAAAAAATCATGCTACAACAAATACCTGCATGTCATGAAAATCATTGTCTATATTGGGATCCTCATCATCATATTACCCTCTAGGCTTTAAAAAAGATAGAAAAAGCTTAACATGTCAAAACGAGATTTTGTTTAAGTGATAGCTACATTTTTACTAGGGCCATGACAAAGGAGTTCAATAATCAATGCCACCAACATTGAGGTGCATACAGGGCTTGATGTTCTTGATTAAAAGCTAGTTCCATACCCTCATACATGACAGACTCCAATAGAAACGTTGCAATCCTCCCAATCTTGAAATCCTAAAAACTGTTAAGACCATTGGATTTGAGTGGAATCTAAAATTCTACTTTCTCCATATGAAATCCAATGAGGTTGGAACCACTCTCAAACATTCTGAAACAATTAATGGTAATGTTAAAAATTTAAGTAAAATCGTGAAAATGAAAGACAAAGGAGAATTTAAGAATTTAACATTACCATTAATTACATAGCATTAGTAGGGAAATATGGTCAAACACTAGGTTGGCCCACTCATAAACCAGTGTTTAAAAATAATTGCATTGAAAGGGTCCTTGGTAGAATCATACAAAACAGGTCAATTATGTAAAGAACCAGTCGATTTCGTATAAAATTGGCTAGTTCAGTATTGAACCAGCATTTTCCAGTTTGTGATAGTAATTCGAACTAGTTTTCCCTATTAAAAAAATCGAACCAGCCGATTCAATCTGGTTCTTATAACACTGGTTGGTACCATTCCCTTCCAGCTCGAGTCAAGTAACCTTGTAGATTTTGATGATGACTAATTTGTTCCAAGTCTCAAGAAAAACTTGCTTTTTATTTTGATCATGGAGTATAAGGGATTTTTAATCGAGTTCAAGAACTAGCAATTCCTTAGTATATCGAAATCTGGCCCAAATAAAACTCAAGTAATAGGGGTTAGAGAAGGTAATTTTTACATGTTGCGAGATAAACCTATTTGGGTCCTGGTGCATAATAGTGAAAGCTTCTATGAATTGTGGCATAAAAGGATGAGGCACCTACATCATAGGGTGTTTCCTATTCTGAGTGAGTAGTCACAACTGTTCCAAAGTTCAATATTGAGTAGCATGGTGTATGCAGAGGGTGCATGCTTGGAAAGCATGCCAAGATTGATTTCCCAAGCAATGAGCATAGTTCTAATGGGATTCTAGACCTAGTACATTCAAATGTTTGTAGACCAATGTCAATAGCATCAATAAAAGAAGCATATATTGTTAATTTTAGGTATGTTCTATGCTTAGAGCAATTTATTTCAATTTTCATAGTTAGCTCAATATCTTTTCCAGATTAGCAATCACGTCAGCATAATAGTAAATTGCAGATAGAACATAAACATAAATCGCAGAAGACAAGCCAAGACAAGAGGACACAAGATGTGGCACTAGCCAAGGACAAACCCCAATGTGGGGAAACCCTTGATCAATTCTTCTTATTTGTTCTTCAATAGTTCAGCAAAGAGAGAGACAGTACATATACAACAGAAGTCAACACTTTGACTTATCTAAATAAGAACATAGATTATCTCTAAGAAGATGATACATGAGGTAGCTAAACTCAGTTGAAGACATGTTGCTTCAACTGATTCTCCAAGGTGACTCCATCATGCTACACCTATCATTGTGTTGCACCCAATCATCATGCTGGACCTCATTACCATGCTACATACATCATATTGTTGCACCTTATGCTGCACCTTCCTGTACTGCATCATCTTGGTGTACCTTATCATCTTGATGCACTCACCAGTGTTGCCTCATACTGTACCTTACTGTGCCCATCATGTTGCATCTCATTGTAGCCTTTATTATCATTGTATAGCACTTTGCAAGTGTTGCACGATGCCCATCACTGTACTACTGAGCTCTTTATTGCACTATGTTGTAGTGTACTTGCAACTCCCATTGTTGTATAAATGTTGCACCAAGTACCATTGTTGCTATGTATCATTGCTGCTATGTACCATTGTTGCTATGCCAAGCCACCAATTTGGCTCCCACAAACTACCCAACAATCTGATCCAAACTGACCCAAAGAACGAATCCAACACACATCACAACTGCTGCTCCAAGTCTGTTGTACTGTTGTCCCTGGTTAGGGCATATGCATGCTGCAACAACTCTTAAATACAACACAAACAATCTCCCTTTTTCTGCGGCCAAGGCAAGGAAGGTTCCTCCTTACATGAGCTATTGTTCTGGGCTTTCGTAGCCCCTAACTCCTCCATGCTGGCCTGTTTTGGAGTGGCTAGGCCTGCGGCCTACCACAAACCTTCGCTGCGTCCTATAACCCACTCAATACACCTTGCGTTGCCCTCTAAACTGCTAATAGGGCTTGTGGCTTACCCACAGCAGCCTACATTGCCTTTCACCAAAAGTTTGGCACTCAAGAACACCTCCACGCTGGCTAAAACTGTCTACCCTTATCTCGGTCGTCTAGGGAGTTACCTCAACCTTCCTTCACAATAATTCAGCCCTCAAACATATGCTAGAAACAACTGTAAAACACCATGATGCTCTGTCCCTTTTTGCTGCGGCTAGGGCATGATAGCCTGCGGCTAGGGCATGATAGGACTGCGGCTAGGCATCCTTTAGGTAGCATATAGGGCATGTTGGGGAAGCGTATAGAAGCAAGGATTTCTTCTCTTGGACAGCGGGTAGATCATCCTCTTTAGGACTGCGGCTAGGGCTTCATCCTCCTAAATTTCTCTTCCACTAAAACCCAAAACAAGTGGAGAGAAATCAAGAGTGAAGTGTGCAATCAAATGACTCTCATGCCACTTCCTTTTATACTAAAACGTTGAGCACACATGGGGGTTATTTGGTCGCTGGCCGACCTTGATGAATTATCCCATTAACACAAATAAATTCATATCTCCATGAATACTTATCCGAATCGGATGATCTCTAGATCAACCCTATACCTCTCGATGAGAGGGATCCAAGAAAAATATCAACTGCCATAAATAAGATGACCCACGTGGAGTTTGGCCCTAGTTGTCAATTTTAACATATATTATGCTTCCTTTATTGATGACTTCTCTCACAAGACTTGGATCTACTTCTTAAAAACCAAGGCTAATGTCTTTAGCAAGTTTCAAGAGTCCAAAGCTCTAGTTGAAAACCAAACAAGGAGGAAGATTAAGATCATGAGATTAGACAATGAGGGAGGGTATACCTCTAAGGAGTTCAAGGGTTTCAACTTTAGGCAAGGAGGTGGGAATGAAGAGGGAGCTAACTATTCCAATCAACCCATGGCATAATGGAGTTGCAAAGTGGAAGAATCAATCCATCATAGGGGTTCTTAGGACCATGATACATGACAAAGACTTGTTGATGTTTTTTGGGGCAAGTGCATGCAATACAACAGTCTACATCCAGAACCGATGTCTTCCTGGGATATTGGAGGACAAGACACCAAAGGAGGAATTCACTAGTGTGAAGCCAAAAGTGAGTCATTTTAACATCATTGGTTGTCTAGTTTATATCCATGCACTAGAGAAGAGGACTACGTTGGAGCTCTCCAACAAGAAGGGTTAGTTTATGAGTTACAGTGAGACTTCAAAGGTTTACATGGTCTATGTTCCAAAGTAGATGAAGATAGTAGTGAGCAGGGATGTACAGTTTGAGGAAGCCTTTGCATTGAGGAAGTCCCAGGAGCCTATTCCAATGATAAAGGATGAGGAGCAAGAAGTTGCGAAGGTTAAGCCAAGGTCACTAGTGATTTCCAAAGTATATAATATCCTTCAAGTGAAGGGGAGACGATGATCCCTTCCACTTCTATTGGGAAACCTTGATGGTTCTCTCAAACACTGAGGGATGCTCAAGAGTATGTTGAGACTCGCTAGAGAACATTTAGAGAGAACAAGCCCCTAAAGAAGTTTCTAGGATTCCTGGCATTGATGAATAACATTCTACATTCTGAGCCTTCTAGATTTTAAGAGGCAACAAACTAGTAGGTATGGCGGGATGCCATGGTGGAGTACAACTCCATCATGAAGAATGATGTTTGGGACACAATGCTAAGCTTATAGAGGAAGTTAATAGTAAGTTCTAGGTGGCTCCATAAGATCATTCATGCAATAGTTGACATCATTGAAAAGTTCAAAGCAAGGTTCGTGGCAAGAGTTTTCTTACAGAAAGAGGAGTGGACTATGAGGAGATATTTTCTCTAGTTTCCAAGTACACTTCCACTCAAGAAATTATGTCCTTAGTTTCATTTATGGAATGGAGGAGCTATTACATCGATGTGAAAACAACTTTCCTTAATGGGATCATTGAGGAAGAAGTGTACATAGAGCAGGCTCAAGGCTCCGAGGTAAATGGGAAGGAGTCCTATGTTTGCAAGCTTAAGAAAGCCTTGTATGGACTCAAGCAGGAACCAATACCAAGGATACAAACAACCCATGACATTCATGACCAAGATGCTCAAGGATGTCGAACTCAATTACGTCATAGAGAAAAAGCTAAGTGTATGCATTATTCAAATCATTGAAGCATTTTTGTACTTTTGTGGGCTACTCGAGAGTAGTGGCATTTTTCCCCATCACGTTGTCAAGGAGATATTATTGCAACAACATTGATTGGGAACAAGAGGAAAGTGGGTAGCAAATATTTAAAGAGTATGATCTTGAGATTAAACCCACGAAAGTGATTAAGGGTCAAGTACTTGCTAGACATAACTTCCAAATTGACAACTTGGTGCTTCTATGGAATAAGAAGGGTGAAAAACCAAGTAATCATGGTAGATTTGAAATTTTATGGTTAGGCCCTTACATTATTATTGAAATCACAGGTGAAAACTCCTTCCACATTTGTCATCTAGATGGAAAGACTTCCACTACCCATCAATGGACAAGCCATCAAGCTCTACCATAAAGGTATAAATTGATGCTATCAAGGGCTTATTCCTAAACATTAGTTTGTTGTCATTTTTTCTTACGTGATTTAATTTATTGATGTGATGTGATTTGGATGCTCTAGTTTAGTTACATAGCCATGTCATTTCTATTTCCATTATTTCAACTTTGTTAGTTAGTAGTTATTGTTGAATTTGCATGACCTTGGGTCTAGGTTAGAGTCTTAAAAGCACTGATGCTACCAGACCAAGAATCTCAACCATAAACTACTTTGTACAGCGGAATAAAATAGCAGTAAATCACACAAGCACAGAATATAGACAACTTTTTAAGTTTTTAACCCCACTTCGTTATATTAAACAACATATAATACAACAGTCTAAGGTTCCCATACCAGGGATAATGGCTCTCATACATCTACTAGTACAAGATACAAAACTGGGGCTTGGTGTCAATCCATCGACAACCAATCTATCCTTAACAAGATACTCAGACCATTTGGTTGTCGCATGCCCCCTCAGCTCCTCTCAATCATACCCCGTACCTGCCCGATCCTTCGACTCTTGATCTGCAGCTCCTGCCTCTAGCAATGCTCCAAGTCCATCTGGCCATTGAATCTCGGTTGTCAATTTGCTCTCTAGTTGTGCCTTAGTCCATCAAGGCCACAACACATCGAAACTCTTGTCAAGTTGTTCACAGCTCCACTTGTGAACAACTCTCAATTGCTCATTACTACTCCTCAGCTACTCAAGGACTTCAGCCCACTATGGTCTTCCTGCGCTGCTCCAATGAAGACCAACATAGGGCACGGAGAGTTGCCACCTATCACTGCAAGATGTCCATCTCCCACAATGAACACGAGCTAGGAGGACTGCCCATCTTCTGTTGTAGATGTCCTTCTCCACATACAAGTCTCGGGCTCCAGAAACTGCTCCTAGTTGATCAAACCCTTGAGCTCAACAACTGCCTCTCTCGCAACTACCTTTGTCCATCAAGGTGTTTCTCACCGGGCTCTAACTTGGACACTATCATGTTGTAACATCTGCACCTAGTTAGGGCATCCCCACACTTAGGAGACCCTTACACATGGCTGCCCACAGACTCCATCAATCTGCCCTTTGCTCCACAATAGTGGAGCTATTGCACAAATTTGGGCTCCAATAATATGTCCTCACCTAGGACATCGATCCACTGTGAGATCTGCTCCTAGTTGGAGTTCCTTCATGCCCAAGGCAACTCCAACAAATGGCTCCCACGGGCTGCAAACTAACCAATTCAAGATTCGTCACAAACTATGACCCAATACAAGGCATCAATAGAGAAAATACATACCTTTGTTTTGTTGTTCATGAGCAGTGTTTTGGTCACTGGTTAGAGCACCCACTTAACCTACAGCAACCCAACATTCTTTCCCAAAACACACTTCAATTAATGCAGCCTCCACTCCTTTACATGCTAGGTGATCTTGCTGTGTGAGGAGGCACCTACAGCTCCTTGTTAGGGTTGTTTTAACCCTCAAAACACCACCTACAGGCCTGCAGCCTAGTCATCACAAGAGGTCTCCTTCTCGGCCTGTTTTAGGATGAATTTGTTGCATCCCTTGCCAGAACAGTTCCTCAACAATGCAACCCTTCAGCAAGGTATCTTCCAACTCTAGGTTACCTGGGTTTGACCTCAAACAGTCCTCCACACCTTCACTGGCCTATCCTTCTTGCTGCAGCCTCCAACAATGTATTTTCTCCTCCTTTCTTCACTTCTAGACTGATGCGACTGTTGTCACCTTGGCTAACTGGTTAGGGCTTCCTAACAGTCCTTGTTAGGCCCCTCCAATCAGCTCCTAAGGCCTCCTACAGCTGCAGCATAGCCTCCCTTCCTTGTTGCTGTCAAACGCTACAATATAGGGCTAAAACCATCCCTTATACTCACCCAACAGCCCACTGTTTGGGGCTCGGCCTATCTGCAATGTCTCCTGTGCAATCCGCTGCCCAAAACAGAGTTTAACCTTGCCACAAACACCCTAACAAACAGCCCAGATCTCCTACACAACTCGTCCTTTGCATCCTCCTTGAATCTGCTCAGCTGTCTAGAGAAAAACAGACCCAAACTCTCTCCTTCTCCCACCTTCGCTCAAGCTCCAAGGTCTGCGGCCATCACAGAAGTATCCTCTCCCAAAAATGTGAGTTCTCCTTCTTGTGTTCTCCAAATCAATGAGGAAATAACCTCCGCTCACCTCCTATATATACACTAATGGAGGGCTCCAACGAATTCATGAAGGGTCATGTCTATTGGACGAATCCTCCTCAAGCCTACATGACTTAACTGTCCAAATATTAATGACAACTTCAAAAATTCATAACTCAAGTTCTACAGCTCTGATTTGAGTGATCTTCGAAGCATTGGAATCAGCTCGCCAAGCTTTATCACCTCAAATTTTCTCAAGCTCAAATTCATCATGGTTTTGAACCAAACCCTGATGGGTGCAAAACCCCATGGTTGGGTTCCAAGCCCACAAACCTACTTGTGGTGCTTTGACCTCCAACCCTCAACACTAGGGCTAGGAGTACCTCCCAAGCTACACAAAAATCAAAATTTATTTCATTTTTTATTATTACCATGTTAAGAAGGGATAGGACTTTGGTCTGATTCTCTACATGTATTTTACGTCATATTGGTTGAGCTTTTCAGATGAAAGGTGGAAGATTTTGGGGTTCTCACATCCTCCCCATGTGTCCCGCTATTGGAGCCAGTTGTTACCTTTCATATCTGAATGCAGAGTCTAGAAGCAGTCAGATGTTGGGGAGCGTAGTGCAGAGTTGGCAACAATGCAATTGGCACAGTGCAGAGTCGGCGGTAGCGCGGATTCTTCGATGACAGCGCAATTACTAGCAACAGTCAAAAGACTCAAGAGACAGATGCATCATACTGATCACAGTCGATTCAATATTTAGGATGCTTCTTAGTTGCAAATGTTGCAGTTGTAGCAGCAACCGATGGAGAGGGAGTTGCAGTGCAGATGCAGTGTTGGTCGATTCAGTATTATAATGCTTCTCAGTTGCAGTTGTTGCAGTTGCAGTGACAACCGATGGAGAGGAAGTTGCAGTGCAGATGCAGTGTTGGCAGCAGTATGGCAGGGTCAGCAGCAGCACAGATGCAGCGCATATCAAGATTGCACAGTGGTTTGTGGGCAGCGACAGCCAGACATCAAAAGCGTGACAAGAGATGATGCAGAGACAGAGTGTTGCTATAGGAAGCAGCAACGCTGGAACACATTCCTCTCTAAGAGGGAGTGTTAGCTTTTGTAGCATCAGATGTGTTCTAGCCATGAAATTTTGTGGAAATGCTAGAATACAGGAAATCTCCAAAACCCATAAATCATTTCTGGAAATTCCACCTAGAGGTGACTTAATTAGATTATTAGTCAGTTTTTAAATATTTCCGAAGTCTAAACTTAAGGAATATGACTAATTAATCAGAATTAATTAAGTTAAGGTGTGAATGTTCTAGAAACTCACACGGAGCAACTTCAAGTTAATCCTAGCCATCGATTAAGATCTAATCTTGGTCGTTGAAGTCTCAACAAAGGATTATAAGAAGAAGTCGATAGGGCTTAGAGAAAACACTTCAGCAGTTCGATTTCATGAGCAGATCAACTTCCTGAGTAGCAGTAGTCAATTTTAGAGAGAGAGCCAGTGAGATGGAAACAATGAGAGAGGGGCAAGGGCAGTGAAGCCTAAGGAAGGATTCCAGTTCCAGTGAGTGCATCTGCAGAGAGGCAAGGGAGCCACAGTGAGGCTGACGCAGAACAGCGCAGTAGCCTCTAGAGGCAATTTTGAATCTACTAGGGAAAAGCAGAGTTTCAGTGGCAAAAGCTGGGCAGAGGTTCCAGAGGCCAGGAGACACATTTTCCCAAACAGTAGCAAACCAAACGGCTTGAGAAGCTGGTTTGAGTTGAGTGCAAAAGTGACTGCGCTAGGGTGACACAGTAGCTGCACAGGTCCAGTTTGGACGGCTCAATTTGAGCTAAGGTCAGAGCCCGAATTTGCCTATGGAGTGAGGAAATTCCTCACTAGATTTTTCTTGCTAGATTTTCTCTATAGGATTGCCAGTTTTGTCATCCAGTTGTACTTAGATTATTTCGCTACTGCATAATAATAAAACTCTCAGTTGCTGCACCGGTTTTCCCAAGGTTTTCCGAGGACATTGGTCCAAAAAATAATTGTCATTTTATGTGTGTGTATTAGTATTTCTTCCAATGTTTATTTCTTCTGCGGTTTATATGTGTAGGTTGCAGTGTGTTTGATTCATTATTTGTTGTCGCAAATAGTAAATAAATTGTTAAAAATTAATTTAACAATTAGGAGAATTATTTCCAATTGCTGCAATAGGATTTGGGTTTCCAAATTTTCACACTATGGATGCAGCTACACGGCAAAATTAGGCTTTTACACTTCAACAACAATTATTATGGAATTTCAAGGACGAAAAGGCAAATTATTCCCTATGAACATTCATTCCTTCTTTGTCCAATGAGTAACACATGCAAAAATCTCCAATAGTTTCAATGATTCCACTAATTCACGTTGATTAGGTCACATTATTTCACCGTAAGAAAATAATTGCATGCATTAGACATCCATTAAAACAGAAATAAAGCATCATATTGCACTTACAAGACAAAGAAGAATATATCCATCCACAATCTTTCCAACTAGAAGCTCCAAGAGAGATAGCGAAAAATTTCCTTGCATCAAAATGCATTTAATCATCCAAATCACCCCACAAAGTGCAGGACGAAATTCTCTAATAGAGAAGTCGAAAACCCCAAGTGTGATGAGTTACAAATGAGGCGCTCCTTTAATTTATATGAGCCTTTAGGAATTCGATTTGGACTAATTAACCTAATTTAGCCCCTAATCAATATTTTAATGTGCAA
Source organism: Pinus taeda (assembly GCA_000404065.3). Classification (NCBI taxonomy): domain Eukaryota; kingdom Viridiplantae; phylum Streptophyta; class Pinopsida; order Pinales; family Pinaceae; genus Pinus; species Pinus taeda. The sequence goes on along the minus strand of APFE030950993.1, from coordinate 60,590 downwards.
ATAATAACCTTATTGGTGACAAGCCCACCAAATAACTCAAAAGTACAAAGTAAGCCTTCCTAATGAGGCCGAAATGATAGAATAATGGTGCAAAGGGTCGTTGGAAGGCCAAGATAAGTCCTCTATGTGCCATGATGAAGAGGAGGGCTCCCAAAATGATGACCAAGGGAGTGGACCCTTGGTTTCCAACCAAAAGATATGTGGTGCTCCCAAGTGGTTGTGGGGCACAATCAAGGGCCTCATGGGTCTCCAACTGGATCAAAAATGTCAATGCTCCATCAATAAGGGTTATAATGATGACATAAGCCCTCTCGTGTCTCTTCGGATGAGACAGAACCCAATATGGGCCCTGGATCAGCTGCCAAGTGTCAAGTGCAAGTGTGTGTTCTGTTGAACAACATGGTCCAAGTACATCATCATCTCTATATAACTGGGGCATGAACAAACAATGTGTGGTGCTGAAGAAGCCCATGCAATGGAAATCAATGCTCTATTATGGTGGAGGTCCATGGCTCTCAACGCTCGCCCTATAAGTGCCAATATGACCCTCCGAATGGGGAGCCACCTGCAATCCTATATAAGATCTAATGTGTCTCCTCACTTTCTAGTACAACAATTCATTAGTGCAATTGAGTAAATAAGGTTGCAAACCAGGGGCAAAAGTGGATACATCATAGTGGCATGCCCTTCCAAATGGGCTTTAGAAGGCACATGTGTTTCTTTGCTCAACAAGAAAGGTTAATAAAGGACCCTATTAGGTGATTTCAACCTCTACGAGAGCAACAGGTCCATGGTACATCTGTCAAATGGTAGGTTGATTAAAACTTGACTAAACTAAGGGGGGATGAATCAGCTTAGTCCATTAACGGACATTAAAATTCTTTTCATTAAACTCATTAGCTAAAACATTACATGAGCAACTTAACAAATAATGACCAGCAAATTGAATATGTAAACAACAAGTAATAAGCAAACCAAAACATCACATCAGCACATAATAACAACATATATTGACACCAGATATAAGAGGAAACCCATAAAGGGAAAAAACCATGATTTTATTATTGTTGTGATGCAAAAGCAAGCTCCTACTCCTTTTACATCTGATTTCTGTAAGCTCCAACCTACAAGAGGTTGCTACCTCAATTTTTCTGCAAGCTACAACATGCAAGGAAGCTCTAACTCCCATATGTTTTTTGCAGGGTACAACCCACAAGGGGCTCCTACCTCAGCTAGCTTCAACTGGATATTTATCAAGCCACACATTGAAAGGAGACTACAATCCCATGATATAAACAAGAAACAACAATGTTCTAGTTTACTTGGTCATAAATTTTACATATCTCCATCTTCATTTCTTCCTCTTCTTCCCTTCAAATCTGTTTCACATAAGCTTCATATGTGTCAAGTAACTAATGCATAATACCTCAATCAACTCTCACACATTCTCCAACTCTCTAACTTTTTCTTGCCTTCCAAAATCACATCTTTTATGAAGATATTTTGTTGGTTGTTTGTATTCCTCATAATAATATGAAAAGACAAATCTTGTCTCTTTGCATTCCAAAGGTGTCTCTTCAATTCCAAAACTGCTTAAACTCTTGAATATTAAAATAAATGAAATGAATTTCATCATATCCAAATGTCATGCATTCATATTCTTCATGTTAATAAAATAAATAAATAGCATGCAATAATACAATATTGCATTCATATTCAAATAGCCCTACATCACAATATTTTTCCATGCCTTTTCGTTTTCCTTGCATCACAACGATTCAGCTCAACCAAACCAATCTTCAAAGCATCCTTACAGAAAACATGTATGTAAGCAAACCTTGCACCCAAACACAACAAGCATAGCAAGCATACCAATCTGCTTTACAAACATAACAACCATATATAGTATACCTTGTTGCTTGTTTGCCATAACAATGTATGCAATCGGCTCAATGTGTAATAACAACATATGAAAACAGGCTAACAAGATGTTCTCTTTTTCATCCAAGGTATAACAATCCATGTATAAATAAAAGTGTGTCATCAACAATACGTGTGCCATCATATTTTCCTTTTGTCCTGAGAAAAAACTTCTCCTTACATTTGCTTACCTCCCCCTTTGATGTCAATGACAAGGCGGTTTGGTTTACAATGAAAAGCATGAAGGGGATATCCAGTGATTGTACAAATTTATCCAATCATCATCAACTTCGCAACAAGCTACTATAAGATTACATGGTTCAACTTCAAAAAGTTTAGAAAATCTCCTCCATACAAAATAAGTATGGTTTAGTCCTCTATTTGAAATAAATCTTATACATCTCGGATTTGACATAGTTATGTCCCTCCACTGATGGGATTTTTTAGATTGACTAAACAACTGTTCTCTCTATTCCTTTCTGCATATTGAAGAAATGACCATGTCCAAGCAGGCAAGCGAAGAGCAAAAAATTTGCACTCATCAATTTTTTCAAACTATATTTGTGCTATCAATAGAGGATGTGTTCATACAATTTTCCTTTGAATGATTCCATAAGCTTGTTACCACCGATGTTTGAGCCAAACCTTCTACCAGATCAAAGAAAAAATGGGAAAACAATAATGATACCAAAGCATTTAAAAACCCTTAGACAACCATTCCATATAGTTATGGCCAGTGTGGACCTTCCAAGCCACTGGTAGAAATGCAGGTGCCTCCAAGAAACAACACAAAATACAAAAATAATGGAAACAAGCGGCTTGAATCTTCCTCTACATCAAAATCCAAATAATGTGTGATGGATTTTCCTTAGGCCTATTGAAGTTTCTAAGTTTACTTAGTTAGAAACCCTCCATGCACTTTATCTGATTTATTCCTACCTACTTGTTATTTTACTTAACAAGTTATTTACAATGTAAACACTGAAAATAAACACTAGTGCATGCTCAACATATTACAGATCAGCAAATTAAAGGAAACAAAAACAATCACACCATATGACACCATTATTTTTGGACTAATGTCCCCGGAAAAACCCAATGTGAGAAAACCGATGCAGCTATCTGAAGGTTTTCTTATTAAGCAATATCATAGTACAATCTGGGTGCGGAAACTGGCCTACCCAACAGAGAATTTCCTTGGCAGTAATACCTCTCAGTTTCTGACAAATCTCCTGGCTGAAATCCCAGATAAATCTTCCGACAACTACTCAACATGAATCTTCCCTAGAAACCCCAACGTCAGCCTCTCTCTGGACTGCGTCAGCCTCTCTCTGGACTGCATCAGCCCCTCTCTGTCCAGCACTAGCCTTGCGTCACCCCGGATGGGTCTGCGTCAACCTTAGGAGGCCTTGCGTCAGCAATGCTAGCCTCTTTGAGGCTCTGCGCAGCTCCCGGCTGCCTCTGCGTGGCCCTGCGTAAGCCCTGGCTAGCTCTACGTCACTCTCCCCGGCTACTGCGCTGCTCTCCTAGCACTATCTCTGCCTCTTTGTCTCTATGTACTCAAATGCCCCTCAATTGCATCTCCTGATCACTAATTCTATCTCTCTTAGCAAACCCCGCTCTAGAGAATAGAATGATTGATCACTCTGGTGTGCTCTTTAAGTGACCCTCAAGCCTCCTCTTATACTTTTCTCGTTGACATATCAACGGCCGAGATTAATTTCCTAATCAACGGCTAAGATTAGATCTAGCTTGATCCATGTCTTTTGGACCATTCTAACACAGTTTCATATTAATACACATTTAAATTTTATTTTCCCTAAGTCTAGACTTAGGGACTCCATTAAAAATATTAATTATTTTAATATCTCCTGAACTGTTTAGAATCTACCCAAACCCTTTCTGGGTATTGGAGATCTCATGTGCCCTAACCTCTCCACCAAATTTCGTGGCTAGAGCACATCCGATGCTACCCCAAATCAACAAGGCCCCTCTCTTCTCAGCAAGTTTCTCAATCAAATCAATTGCTTCTCGCACAATTGTAATGCTCGCAGTGCTCTCTTCCTTCATTGTGATCTTAAATTCTTCTTCCAAAACCCATTGAATTGAGAAACCATCAACAAATACTTTCAAGTAGAGATAACATAAATGTTGAAACCTTGAACTCAATGATAACCACAATGCATTCTTATAGCTCCCTTGCAGACCAATTACTTTTTATTTTTATTTTTCATATACAAGCTTGAGTCGTACCATACGTAGCCTCTATTAAAACATTAGGCAATAGCCATTATTCCTTGTTCTTGGAGTTGGGGCACAAAACCCTAATTAAAAAAATAAAAGTTGCAACTAACGCAAAGTATTAACTCTACTCAATATTTGAACACTGCCAATCACAATGTATGAGCACTGAGAAGTTAGACTAGAAAAGTACAATGCATGCATGTCTCTAGCCATATACTGATCATCCCATATGCATCTTGTTGGGTTGTGTTATATTCTTTCCACATAGTTAATAGGGGTTTGAAGGGCACCCGTAACCCCACTTTATGGGCTCTGTGGCAACGCCCCAGAAAATTTTGGTTTTGGACCCTATGTTAGGTTGGGCGGACCCACCTATAGTTTTGTGCATGATTTTCGCACGTTTTTTTGGACACGATGGTTTTCGGTCCATGGTATTGGATGCTTCGGCATGTATAAATATGTATTGTAACATTAAAAGGAACATAATGAAAAATAAAGCTGGTAGTCCCGGTTTTGGGATCCAATGGGAAAATCTCTGTGTATATGTGTTTTATGTGTTACGCTCTTGCATTGTTTATTTTTCTGTGTTTTAGAATTCGTATGCAGGTAATTTCTGTACGAGGCTAAAACCTACATTTGGTATTAGAACTGTTTTGGCTTCAAGGGGACGCCTTTGTTGCTGAAGGGTTTCGCTCGGGCCTGTGGTAGACCCTGTTCATTTGGAGATCTGCGAGATCGATTCTGGTGGTGAAAGAAGATGGGGAGTAGTGGAAAGATAGATATCGAGAAATTTAATGGTCAGAGTTTTGAGTTGTGGAAACTCAAGATGGAGGATCTATTGGTGGATAAAGATCAATGGATCGCGGTAGATCCAGGTACTAAACCAACGGGAGTGTCTGATGAAGAATGGAAGAAGTTTGATTGGAATACAAAGAGCACAATACGATTGTGTGTATCAGGGGAAGCTACAGCGAAGGCTTTGCTGGACAAGTTAGGGACTTTGTACCAATCTAAGTCTCTGGTGAACAAATTTTTCCTGCGTAAAAAGCTGTATAACCTGAGGATGAAATATGGAGACTCGGTGACAGAGAATCTAAACGCATTTAATATTGTGGTAATTTAGTTAGCATCTGTTGATATTAAAATTTCAGATGAAGATAAGTGCATCAGTTTGCTGTGTTCTCTACCAGATTCGTGGGATAGTCTGGTTATTGCAATAGGTAGCAATGCAACTACCTTGCATTTTGATGAAATAGTCTCATCCTTGCTGACAAAGGAGATGAGATGGAAAAATATGGAGAGCCCGAATGGTGATGCCTTGTCTGTACGAGGATGGTTCTAGAACAAAAACAAAAATAAGTCATCGAGTGGGAGATCTAAATCTCCGGGAAAACCTGTAAAGGTAGTTGTTGCACATTAGAAAAGGTATGTAATTGCCACTTATTTCTTTGTCTTTTCCTTTAATTCATAACTTCTTTACATTCTAAGATGGGTATATGATGGAGGATTATGATAAAGTTAAAGAGATTTGTGATTAACATAAAATTACTAATTACTGCCTTTTTCTCTGCAGAAACTGAAGAAAATGGAAGATCGCCATTTTGGAGGAAAAAACAAGGCAAAACCAACTGCTGTCCCTTTGACAGGGAACCGCATCCAGAGGAGGCAACCGAGATCGAAGCGCATGGGCCAGGAAAAGGAAGAAGAAACATAATATCAGCGCAATAGGACGAAGAGATAACTGAAGATTAAATATCTGGAAGATCCCTCATGATCCTTTGATCCCGCGGGATCGCTACCTTAGTAATATCTGTATTTTTGGTATCTTCGCCTGGCCACTATGAAGAGGGATAGTGCTGCAAGCCGAAGAGGTAGATTATTGCTGATTGATAGAATTTGTTGTTCCAATTTGAACTTTGATCATCAAATCTCTTTAAAGAGAAACCACTGTAACTCTGTTTTTATTATTTATATATAAACTTCGTTGTTGTTCCGTTATCTGATTCTGGAGTAATTGCAGCAGTGCGTCCCTGGTGGCTAAGGGCCCAACCCTAGTGGATCAATCGCTTTCTGTACCATTATTTTCCGATTACAAGTCATGTGTGGTTTGATTCCCTTTACTTGCTTTATTCAGTAATCTGTTGTTCCTTGACATTTCATTTACTTGCTCTGTTATATTGAATTCATATTTCAATAGCGAGATTATTATTTGTAACTGCAGATGTTATGCTATTCGTTTTGAAATCATATCACGTTGTATAATTCGAACATTGATGTTCATTTACAGATAGACATTACTATTCATTTACAGGGTAACATTGCGGTTCATTTACAGATTGGTATTGTTGTTCATTTAGCTATGGTTTACCTATAATTGTGATTGTTGTTCATTCGGATTACTGTTCCGTTACAACCGCAATTGTTGTTCCCTTATAACTGTGGTTAATACTTATTATGCTAAACTCGGATCACTGATTCCATCATCCTAGATTCACTGTGTGTTTATATTTGATTTAGTTCGCTATTCAATATTTCATAGACTTACTTAAGCTTTTTGTTCCATTCTTGGATTGCTGTTCAATTCATTTACTAGTTAAAGATTGTTGATTCAATTCCTTTTGGTTACGATTGCTGCTTAATTCATTCCTGTAGGTTAATCTTTGTTGTTCAATCTTTTCAATAGATTAGTTGTTGTTCCTTTTCTTGTTAATTGAATTTTCATTTCAAGTATTTGTTTTGGTATGAACAGAACGATATGCAACTGTAGCGAACGTTGACTATTGCTGTCTAGTTCCCAGATTGGAGATCTTCTCTTTGATTTCTTTTCATTTGCATCAGTTTACAAAGGAAAGAGTTATCATTACTACATCCTTGACTGATGATTGTTGTAGTTTCTTAAGTGAATGATTTAGTTACAAAGCATTTTAGTTTCTTGCCATTACATTTAGAATTTGTTTCTAGCATTTGTTTACTTTTGTAAAAGCACTATAATACTAGCATTACTCTTGACAAATGACCGCCTCAGACTGAGTACACTCTTGAGATAACAAATCGTACCTAGATTGATAATTAATGTAGGGTAAATAGAGGTTAAATAGACCCTTTTTACTACCCAACATTTTGGCGCCATTGCCAGGGAAGAGTGTAGCCATTTGTTTCTTTTGTGAGTAGTGTAAGTACCTGCTAGGAGAGAGTTGGGTTTTAAAAATGGAAGGTAAGAACCTGCATACAGAGCATGTGACGACCCTGCTCCCCCGCCCACTTTCCTGCAGATTTGTTGTTATTTTGGGTAGAAATAAGCATTTGGTTTGTGTGCATGACTAAACAAAAAAATCCTGAAAAGATTCTTAAACCATTACCCAAGCCTAATAAAGTTAACGGGCCAGTGACCCTTGGCCAATCAACCTTTATAGACGAAATCCTTAAAAAAGCAAAATCTCAGCCTTCAGTAGGACCTAGAAAAGCTGCTTCTAGACAACCTACTAGTTCCCTTCAGGCCACATAATCACCATCTGTAGCCTTTGCTAAGGTGAACAACCAAACAAAGGAGCAATATTTTCAAGAAATTGAGAATTCTAGCCCAAAATCATTGCAAGAAGGGAATTTTAGTAATCTCTGGGAGGGAAGAGGAGAAACAAGGGAAACTGAAGAACTAAGGTCTCCTCTTGGAATAGTTCAACCATTAAGCAGCCTAGATAAGGGAAGTGCTGTAAAAATCATCTAGAACGAAGCTGGAGAACCTGAAGAGCTAAAATCCCCCCAGACCTTAGTTCAGCAAGGAACTCTCATCATCCCAGACAAAGGAAGTGTTGTTAAGGCCATTCCTGTTAAAGGCACTGCTGCTCCTTCTAGCCAACCTAGGAATACCCTCCTAGAAATCCCAGAAGGTTATTGGCACATATTTGACCAAATGGCCTAGAACCAGCAAACCCCCCAAACCTCCACAGTGCAATATCCCATTGTAGATACTGCAGTTAATGCACCTATGAAGGCCATTGCTCTCCAGCACATCCCTACATTCCATGGCCTAACATCAAAAGATCCAGATGCATTTTTGTTTGAATTCGATGTGTTGTATAGGGGGTATGACTATACCACTGATCCCCAAAAGCTGAAACTATTTCCCTCTACATTAAAAGGAGCTGCTTTACGATGGTTTATGGGGTTAGGTGGAGGTGTTATAAATGACTGGGATCAGATTAAAGGTGATTTACTAAAAAACTATTAGGATTATTGTAGGTCTAGAGAGTTAAAAGATGAAATATTTCAAATGGTAACTAGACCTAATGAGACACTAGAAGAATATGTTGAACGTTTTCAGTATAATCTTCAAATATCTCCTTATGCATCATTACCCTTACCTGACAATGTATTAAAAACAACATTAATTAAAGGCATGAAGGAATAATGGGCTGAAACACTAAATATTATGGGGAAAGGAGATATTTATCAAGAAAATTTTGCTGACATTATTGATTTATGTATCAGGAGATCACGAGGTAGCACAAGGCTAAAACCAGCGGAAAATGACAAGTTCACAAGGGACAACAAAATCTCTAGAGGAGTAACTCGCGCAGAAATCAGAAATTTACTAGAGAATTCAAAACTGATATATTGGGGACTCTGACAACGCAACTCGATATTATGCAAGCGAATAGAAACAAGCAGAAGCAGAGCAAAATCAAGCAATATTCTGCCCTAAGTACTGAAAGAAACACATCCACAAAGAGTGTCCACTAGATGCAGTTCAAGCCTGTGCTATTTGTACAAAATACCACGCTACAGAGAACTGTCCCTCATTTTCTGGTTTGAAAGAAGTATACAAAGAAGCGGAAGAAGAGCCAGAACTAATGTACCTACTTAATTAGCGCTATCAATGGCAACTGCGACAATCAGGTATGTTCCCCGATCCATCTTCTTCTTTCCAGCCTATGCAATATCATGTTCAGCAATATAATACAATGTGGTAAAATCAACCTCCCTTCTCAAACTGGTCACAACAACCATTTCCTTCATCATCACCATGGCCGAATCAAGCAGGCCAATCTAATTGGCTAAATTTTCCCTACACTCCACCATATTGGCAAAACAATGCATATCCAACATAATGGTCCCCTCCCACTTCGTAGAGTTAAGCCTGGTAGACAAACTGGAAAAGACCGATGAATCAGCCAGTAGGAACCATTCCACTCCCTCAACCTACACTTCCAACACTACAACAAAATCCCCAGTCCAACTTAAGACCGCAACTCACAGCCCAACCCAACCCGAACCCAAATAATAGACTGGTTCAATCCGTTCAAATAATTGAAACACCAGAAGTAGAAACTGATCTAAGGGAGTGAAACGACCTTCAATTAAGGTCTAGGCGCATTATAGAAATTGAGGGAGATAAAGATGTTCAAGTTGAAAATCAGTTACCCATAGAACAACCATTACAATAAGAAGCTGTGGTCAGACAACAGACTCATGACCAAGCAACCACATCTTCTCCCCCATTCCTAGAACAATTAATCATATCGCGCCCTATAGAACATCCTGACTTTGATATTCTGGGAGAAATAAAGAATTTGTAAATAAAAATCCCACTACTCCAAGCTATCCAAGATATTCCAATATATGCAAAGACCATCAAAGAGCTATGTATAAAAAACCGAGGAAAATAACAAATAACCCAACAGTCCAAGTAGTTGGCACCCTATCTGATTTATTATTAGGAAGAGAAGCACCTGTCAAATATGAAGACCCAAGAAATCTGATAGTGACAGTGCAAATCAATGGAAAAACCTTTTCAAATGCCTTAGTTGATTTAGGGGCTGCAATTAATATTTTAACAACCACCACTTGTCAAAAACTGGGCATTACATTAGTAGAACCAACCTCCACCTTATTAGAACTGGCTAACCAATCAATAATTAGGCTAGAAGGTACACTACATGATGTCATGGTATCTGTTGATTCCTGGGAATATCCTGCCAACTTTCTGGTAATAAACCCCAAAAACCGACTCGATGGACACCCGTTAATTTTAAGCAGACCTTGGCTTGTGACCGTTGATGCTTACATTGGTTGCCAACAAGGTAGTATGACCACAACTAGAGGGAGCAATATGAAGAATCTAGCCCTATACCCTCCTGCCCAGCCAAGTGTAACAATAATAAAAACTAACAAACATCCTGTATCATACCTCATATAAAACATTAGATCACCATTAACCATAGAAGATTCCCTCGATTTTAAAGATCAAACATAGGATGATGTTATTAGCAACTTCATTAACCAAGCTGAATCCAAATCCCCTGTACAATGTCACATGATAGAGGCATAATTGAAAATGAACTAGAAGAAGATCCCCTCAAAGGCACTCATGATCAAACAATACCCACTACCTTTGTTTCAAACAACAAAACTATAGAGATTGAGCCAGGAAAAACCTTGAACATCAATAATAACCTGACTCCTGAACAAGAAGAAAAGTTGGTCCAACTACTGAAAAAATATAAGGAAGCTTTTGCATGGGATTATCCGGACATGAAGGGAATCGATCCCCAGCTCTTTACACACCACATTTATATAGAAAAGGATGTGCGACCCATTTTTCAACCCCAACGGAGACTCAACCCTCACCTGAAAGACATTGTGAAAGCTGAATTACAAAAACTTTTGGATGTAAACTTTATTTATCCGATCTCCGACAGCAAGTGGGTCTCTCCGCTAGTAGTGGTGCCAAAGAAGAATGGAAAGTGGAGGATTTGTGTATATTATAGAGAATTAAACAAAGCAACCTAGAAAGACCACTTTCCCCTTCCATTTATTGATCAGGTATTAGATATATTAGCAGGAAAGAAATTCTTTTCTTTCTTGGATGGCTTCAGTGGATACAATCAAATCCAGATTGCCCCTGAAGAACATCACAAAACCACTTCTACCTGTCCTTGGGGAACATTTGCCTATACAGTCCTACCCTTTGGCCTATGTAATGTCGTTGCCACGTTTCAAAGGGCCATCCTCAACATCTTTTCAAATTTAATAAATGAAGAGTTCGAAGTATACATGGATGATTTCACACCATACAGAGATGATTTCGAGCCAACACTAGACACATTGGAAAAGGTGTTGCAACGATGTATCGCCACCAAGCTCTGATTGAGCCATCAAAAGTGCTATATGATGATGACTGAAGGACTCATCCTAGGTCATTATATCTCAACAGCTGGAATATAGGTAGATCCGGCCAAAATTCAAATAATTTTTCTAATACCTACTCCTACCACACAGACATAGGTATGCACTTTTCTTGGATTTTCTGGTTATTATAGGAGATTCATAGAACATTTTTCTCAAATAGCTGCACCTCTATACGCACTAATAGGGAATGTTGATTTTGTTTGGACAAATAAATGCGACCGTGCTTTTGAGGATCCAAAAAATCTTGTGTCAACAGCCCCAGTGCTCAGAGGCCCAAATTAGGACCTGCCATTTCAAATTTCATCAGATGCTTCAGACACAGCTATTGGAGCATTCCTTGGGCAAGAAGAAGACAAAAAACCATATGAAATCTATTATATTAGCAAGAATTTGTCTCCTGCTAAGCTAAACTATACTGTTACTGAAAAATAATTTTTAGTTGTAATACATGTTGTAAATAAATTTAGGCATTATATCATTGGATATCTTCTTGTTTTATATACAGATCACTCTGCCATAAAATATTTAACAAATAAACATATTACAAATGGTATAATAATAAGATGGTTGATTTTATTGTAGGAATTCGACATCACAATAAAAGATCGACCTGGGAAAGAGAATCGTGTAGCTGATTTTCTCTCACGAATGCCGAAGCCAGTGGACGCAACAACAGTCGAAGATCAATTTCTAGATGAACATTTATTTGTTGTTACTGTCAAGACACCCTGGTATGCTGATGTTGCAAATTATTTAGTAGTAGGAAAATTACCAAAGCATCTAACCCCCAATGAATGAAAACAGATTGTGCAATGTAGTACCTAATTTTCTTGGATTGGGGGCTACCTATTTCATACAGGGGTAGATATGCACATCAGAAGATGTGTTCATGAAGATGAAATATTTTACATTTTGAAATCCTGTCATGACGGACCGTGTGGCGAACATTTCACGGATCGAAGAACTGGTCACAAAGTTCTACAAACAGGGTATTACTAGCCCACAATATTCAAAGACGCGAAGAAATTTGTTCAAGCCTGTGACAGTTGCCAAAGAGCAAGACACCCTGGACAGTCTGATGAAATGCCTTTAAACCCACAGCTAGTAATCAAACCATTTGAGCATTGGGCGCTCAATTTTTTTGGTCCGATCATCCCATCATCAAACCAGAAAACATATATTCAGGTAGCAACTGAGTATGTGACCAAATGGGTTGAAGCAGAGGCACTTCCAAAAGCTACAGAGGACTCTGTCATTCATTTCCTGTTCCAAATATTTGTGCGATATGGCCTCCCAAGAGACATAATCATGGACGGAGGACCACAGTTTGCAGGTAATAAAATCACTGCAACATTAAAAAACTATCATATTCAGCACAAGATTACCACTCCATATCACCCATAGGAAAATGGCCAAGTAGAGAGCATGAATAAAGTGATAGAGGCAATATTAACAAAAACCATTGCGTCACACAGACGTGATTGGGCTACATTATTGACGGAAGCCTTGTGGGAATACCAAACAACGTGGAGAAACACCAACAATTATTCACCATATCAGCTAATATTTGGAAAGGAACCCATCTCTCCAATAGAGTTCGAAATACAAACGTTGAGAATAGCACAAGAGGTTGGTCTAGATTTAAATGAGGCACAGACTAATAAAATACAACAAATCAATGAGCTAGATGAAATTAGGCTCTCGGCTCTTCAACGTACTACATTAATCCAACAGCAGAGAGCAAAATGGCACGGCGCCCTGATCAAAAAGAAAATCTTCCATGAAGGAGATTGGGCACTCCTATATGATTCCAGGTTTCAGGATTTTCTGGGAAAACTTCAAACTCACTGGCTTGGACTATATGAAATCCAGAAAGTGGATGACAATGGCACCATTACTTTGACAAATATTGATGGATCTGGACATACCTTTAAAGTAAATGGCCACCGAGTGCGATTGTACCATAAACCGCTTACTCGGGAATCCTTCTACCAGCAACTCCGGGAAGATTCTGACATGCAGATTCTGGATAAGGAAGAGAATTCTTCCTCACCTTTGGTTCACTAAGTAATTTTATTGCTTTTAAATTTTGTACATAACTTTTTCTATTATGTTTGTGTAAATTACTTTCTATACATATTTCTGCATTTCTGCAATTTTTTTACATTTTGTTGTTCCTTTTCGAAGGAACAACACCTTTGCATTTTGTTGTTCCTTTCCAAAGGAACAACATTTTCGTCGTTTTGCTGTTCCTTTCCAAAGGAACAAAACTTTTGCATTTCCCTGTTCCTTTCTGAAGGAACAACATTTTCTTCGTTTTTCTGTTCCTTTTCGAAGGAACAACACTTTTGCATTTTGTTGTTCCTTTCTGAAGGAATAACATTTTCACTATTTTGCTGTTCCCTTTCGAAGGAACAACACCTTTTTATTTTGTTGTTCCTTTCTGAAGGAACAACATTTTCGTCGTTTTGTTGTTCCTTTCCGAAGGAACAACACTCTTGCATTTTGTTGTTCCTTTTCGAAGGAACAACATTTTCATCGTTTCTCTGTTCTTTTCTGAAGGAACAACACTTTTGCATTTTGTTGTTCCTTTCCAAAGGAACAACATTTCTGCCTTTTTGCTATTCCTTTCCGAAGGAACAACACTTTTGCATTTTGTTGTTCCTTTCCAAAGGAACAACATTTCCACCTTTTTGTTGTTCATTTCCGAAGGAACAACACTTTCACATTTTGTTGTTCTGTTCCAAATGAACAACACTTCAACATTTTTGTTGTTCCTTCCGAAGGAACAACACTTTCGTTTTTTTGCTATTCCTTTCCGAAGGAACAATACACCAACATTTTTGTTGTTCCTTTCCGAAGGAACAAGATTTCCCCCTTTTTTGTTTCGCGCTTGCTTTATTTGTTTTTCTAATTAAGGAACAACTGTTGTTCCTCTTAAGGCGCAGCGGTTCCGAGTATGTTTTTCTTTTGCTTGTTGTTCCTCTTAAAGGAACTGCAGTTTTTGTGTGCAAGTATTCTTTTGCTATCTCTCTAAAGAAACAACAGCTGTTCCATCTAAAGAAAAACACTTTTTGAGTGCATTTTTCTTCTTTTTATGTGTATGTGTGCTTCACCATTTAGAGGATTTTTGTGAGCGATGGTCATTTAAGGCACAACTATACATTTATGCACGAATACAATAACTAGAGGATACTAAAATCAGTAAACCAAAGAAAAATCGTTATCTTTAAAGAAATTGATTTGAATTGATAAGAGAAAAGAGGAAAGGACACAACTATTTATCACTTTACCGTCTTTATTTTCACTAAGACCAATTTGATTGATTATTTTTATCATGATGGTTCCTTCTAAATCCCCATAGTTCTTTTTTATGATTATTATTGAATAAGAATAAGGGCATATTTTCCTCTATTGAGATGTTCAGACTTCTTCCACCATCCCTACTCTTAAGGAGTGTTGAGCCACCCTCTATATATAAATAGGAAAGTGTTATATAAAAGAAAAGAAGGAAAATAAAACATACATATCTATATGATTACTAACATGATTTGTCACATGAAGGATAGGGGTTCTCATCAAGAGCCAGCCTGCCATGATCATAAGGAAGAAAGTGAAGGGGCATTCCCACTATGGCCACCACATCAAGGATATGATCCAAGAGGCACATCAAAAAAATAAAAGGTCCTTGGAACAGGAGGTCTCATCACGAGCCAGCCTGTCCACCTTTCACTCCTTCCTGGTGAATGGCATTGTGATTCATTTGGTTACCAAGCCAGCACAATGGCCTCCATTCTAACATCGCACAACACTTTCCTAGGCATACACAAAAGATTATGGTTCCAAGGGTGAAATAAGCAACTTTGTTAAGGTTATGGACACCTGTGGGTAGCAGAGCTCTGCTGATGGTATTCAACTCATATTTTTCATACACCAATAGACATTATAAACCCTTCTTCTTATATCTTTATAGTGATTTCATATAACCCTTTCGAACCTTTAATACATGAAAATCATTTATAAATCAATCATAATGGTTAAAGTGGATAATGACCGCATAAGAACTTTTACTCCCGTCAGTTATCCTATCCTTTGTTTTTCGCATCATATCACGGCATTTCCATATTTATTAGTGATTTCCATCATAAGCCTCGATTTCGGTAATCTACTCATTTTTGTAAACATGTCATATATCTATACGTTGTTCCTTTATTCCACTGTATGATTGTAGTTCAACATGATTCGCCTCTATTTGACGGTCGAGGATGACCTATCACGCTTCAGAGGGGCGCGGGTGATCTCCATAATTCACTGGCATACGTGTCAACTCATTATTCAAAGGTATTATGATTCATCAAAACTCGGGAATAACAAGCCTAATGGCATTGTATTTCCCAATATGCATGGCTTGTTATTCAAACCCCATTTCCGTGTTTTTCTCTGTAAAAATTAATAGTGAGTTAAAGTTTGAACAGCTTGCTAGTCCATCATCTTCTGTGTTTTTTAACAGTGAGCTAAAAATTTGGACAGATTGTTGTTCCATCATCATCTCTATGTTTTTACAATGTGATAAGCTTGAACAATATGGGAGGAAGATCAATTCGCAGTGAGCCACAGGTGTTAATGGTCTCTAACGCTGCACGCGAAATCTTAGCAAGGGCAGGATGGATAGCCTACCTTAACTGTGTACAACAATCTAATGAGATGGTGGCAATTGAATTTCTACAGAATTTGCAGGAGAATCATTCAATGGTGAGAGGGAGACAAATAGCAGTAACAGATGAGATAATTGTTGAAGTTTAGGGACTGCCAGCCGTTGGACATGTATGGACCCTGAAAAAGGTGAGACTGCAAGATGCCATAACCATCTTCCGGGATGAAGGGAAGAACCTTACTGTTAAAGGAAAAGGAGTCCTTCCGGCAACCTTGGGAGAGCCTTGGGCAAAATTGGTGAGAATTATCCAAAGCTACATCACTTGTGATGGCAGAAAAGACGTGGCAAGACCACGCCATCTCAAACTGTTAGCTGTATTAAAACAAAAATGTGATGTGAATTTTCCTGCATTCTTAAATTTTTTATTGCATGATGTTGCCTGAAGTATAATAAAATCTTGCCATGTAGAATTAGTAGTATGCCATCATGGTTTAATTCGGTTGATAGTCAGTTACAGTCTTGCCCAATAATAGAGTAGTTGGGAAGAATTGATTTTCTTGATAGATGGGGGACTGGCCTTGCCAGCCCCGAAACGAAAACACATTGATAGCACACCAATTAGACCATCGAAACGAAGACAATCTGTTAGGTTAGAAAGAAGCAGGGGAATGCTGAGAAATTCCCAAGGGAACAATAGCCAGCTTGTAGAAATATATGATTAAGAAGACGAGCAACCCCCACGACTTGAAGGGGGGGAAATGAAGAAGAATTATAGGAAAACGAAGAAGAAGAAACAGAAGAGGAAACTGAGCAATCCGGTCAGGAAGAAGGGGAGGAAACAGAGCAACGCAGCGAAATTTCACTGTAAAACCCTCTGCAAGAAGATGAATTGGCCCAAATTTTGGCCAATATGGGTGAATATGTCCAACCTTGCAGCCACCCAGGCAAAACCCCATAAGAAGAAGAACAGTCCCATGAACACTCTGCTCATGATAAGAGTGTATATGGGGAGATGGGTGATGAGGAGGAAGAAGAAGAACAATCTTAGGAACACTCTGTTCCCAGTCAGAATACACCCAAAGAAATGCATAATGAAGAAGAAGTAGAAGAAGAAGCTGCCCAGGGAACAGCAGAACAAACCAGGGTTTCTACCCCTGAAAAACGTGATCAAGAGAACACTGAAGAAGTATTCCAAAAAGGAAACATGGAAATTGGCCAAGGCGAGGGTATAATCCTTGAAGTACAAAGCCCAGGCCTAGGAAAAGAAATGGTTGTTCCTTCTAAGAAAACAAATGAAATTAAAAAGTTGCGAAAGGAACAACAAAGACTGCTTAATGTAATTAAAAAACTTCGCCAACAAATAAGGGTCTTAAAAATGGGTAAGAACGCAAAAGGAACCCCTGGGGCAAAGCATGCAACCACCCAGGAAAAACCCCGTAAGAGGAAGACCAAGAGGACTCAAGTCAAACCCATTGTTATTCAGGATCACAAGGAACATCATGTGGCTATTACGAATGCGGAAGCACAAATAGACAACACACCAGTCTGTGATAAGGAAATCCAAACAGAGGTAGTGCCCTCTAGCATTATGACCAACCGAACAGTGCGTGAGAAGGAAACACGGAATGTAAAAACCAGGTATCACAATAAGGAGATCCAAGTAGATCTCCAGCCCAAAAATTTCATGATGGATAATGACTCGAGGATAGTAACTCTGCAAAAAGATTTGGCACAAGCCCAGAAAATCATAGAAAAACTCACAGAGAAAACTGTTCCTCAAGAGAAATATCAGAAGTTACAACAGCAGTTAAAGAAAATCAATGCATCGGAAAGCCAGGCCTTTGATGGATGGCGAAGGGCAGAGGAAAAAGTAAAAAAGGTAACCCATAGACTAGACATAGTTATGAATCAAATGGATACCTTATGTTCTCTGTATACTAATTTTCTAGCGTGTAGGGCACTGGCCAAAAACTATGCTTTGTTTTTTATGGAAAGATATTTACAATTGAAAATTAAGGCTATCAAGGCAGGGGTGCCTATAGAGATAAAAACCATTGACGATTTCATAAACTGTTGTAAGCATTATGGGGTGAAACTTCAATGCTTTTTATGTGAGTTTTATTTATATAATCTTGTGTTAGATGGAGAAATAGAAAAGAACCCTAGCCCTTTTGTGGGTGATATCTAGCTTCAGGAATTTATTTCTTTTGTTGTCAACCAGATAAAATGGCTTAAAGCCTACAATACCTTCTAGAGATAGGAGAATGGGTTAGATTTGTGGGTAAGGGGTGAACCTATAAAACCCATTGCAACTATGGAATAAACATAGGAGCTTAATGAGAACGCAGGGTGTGATCCAACAAGTAAGTGCTCGGCCGAAGCCTAAGCAAAGTACTTGTTAAGGTAGAGCCCATTTCTGGGCTCTACCAACTTCTTTCCTTCAAAGTAAATTAATTCATAAGCTCCCTTTTTCAACTCACTTGACTATAAAGGGACCGTACCACATAGACTTAAACTTGCCTACCCCCAAGGCGTCTTTGTCTTGATCGTAGACCAGGAGAAGGTCAACTTCAGAAAAATTTCTAGGAAAGACGACTTTATCGTATTTAGTTATCCTCTTTTTATGGGCTTTGTTTGTTATGTTAGAATCTCAACGCTGCTCATCAAGATGCTCTAAATGAACAAGTCATTCATCGAGACTAGAAGTCTCTAGAAGACGTTCAACATCTAGCTTAAAAGAAGGAATTTCAAATTCAATAAGAAATATAGATTCCAACCCATAAACTAGTTGAAAAGGAGTATTAACTATCATTCGGTATGCCCAAAGTGTCGAATACAACATGATGTGCCAATTGGATCAAGCTTTGTTAATCGTCCTTTGCAGGATAATTTTAAGGGGATTATTCACAGCTTCAACCTGCCCATTGGCTTGAGGATAATATGGAGATGAATGCTCCTATTGAAAACCCAACTTGAGAGCCAATTCAGACATCATTTGATTTTGGAAATGACTACCATGGTCAGTGACAATCTCTTTAGGGATACCAAATCTTGAAATAACCTAATTGAAGAGAAACAAGGCCATTGTTTCACTGTCATTTTTGAAAGTAGGCATCGACTCAGCCCACTTTGTAAAGTAGTCTACGACTACAATGATGTACTTGTGATTTCCTGCCGAAGGCGGATTACAAGTAGTAAAATCAATGCCCCACTTTGCAAAAGGACCGACGGTGATAACAAGGAAAAGTGGAGCTAGACGTGCGTGCATTTTCCGAGTATAGACTTGACAAAGATGACATCTTTTGACCGCTTCAATACAATCTTTGAAAATCGAAGGCCAAAAGTAGCCTACTCGCAAAATTTTTTGGGCTGTTGCAAGCCCTGATAGATGACCACCACAAGCTCCATTGTGGCAATCAATAAGAAATGACTTAGCTTCTTCCAAAGTTAAACAACGCCTAAGGATTGAATCAGTCCTGTGATGATATAATGTGTCACCTATAATAACATAATGCTTAGCGAGGTGACGCAAATTTCTACGCTCATCTTTGGAGAAAGCAGGTGGAAACTTCGAAGTATGGAGATATATAATGATATCCCCATACCAAGGATCTTGTGAAGAAATGATAAATAAATGTTCATCGGGAAAATTTTCCTCGTGAATAAATTCTTCCTCACAAGGCAACTCTAATATCAACTCTACAAATACTAAAGATTTCTTAGATTTAGCCAACATGAATTTGAGATCGAATTCTTACAAAATGACAATCCATATATTATATTTGCCCCCAATCACTTTCCTACTAAGAACAAACTAAAATGGATTGGCGACTGCTAAGATGAACGTTTTTCGAAGCAGAATGTCTTGCTGAAGCCACTAGACAGCATGGACAACTACCAAAGCCAATTTCTTGATGGGAAAATAGTATAGTTTAGGACCTACCAAGCCTCGACTTAGGTAGTAGATGACATGCTCACAGAAGGAATCATCTTCCTGAACCAAAACCATGCCAATGGAAGTCTCTGCTATAATCAAGTGGACTCAACAATGGAGTAGAAGTTAATGTTTTTTTCAAAGAATTAAAAGATAGTTGCGCAAAATCATCCCATAAAAATGGGACTCCTTTCCTAAGAAAATGCATAAATCCTTTTGTGATCTCGGAGTATTTTGCTATAAATCTCCTCAAGAAATTTCCCTTTCCTTGGAGACTTTGGAGTTGGCAAATGGAAGACGGGGGAGGCAACTGAAGTATTGCCTCAACCTTGAAGGGATCAACATGAATCCTCTCTGTTGATATGATGAATCCTAACAAATAACTGGATTTGATGGAAAAAACACACTTATTCAGATTCAATTAGATTTTATAAAAATGACACCATTCAAAAATCAACCGAAGGTGTTTAGGATGATCAATTCTCTTTTGAGAAAAAACAGCTAAATTATTCATATATGCTTCAATAATGTGTTTGATGTTGTGAAAAGCATAATACATGGCCCGTTGAAAAGTGGCTCCAGTAGTTTTTAGGCCAAAAGGAATCTTCTTGTATGCAAACGTACCCCAAGGACAAATAAAGGTTGTCTTGTGCTAATCTTCTAGATGGATAGTAATTTGATTGTAACCAGAGAATCCATCCATGAATGAAAAGATTTCATTACCCGCACATTCATCAATAATTTGATCAATAAAGGGCGTGGAGTAATTGTCTTTCAAACAAGACTTATTTAGGTCCCTAAATTCAATACATACTCGGATCATTCCTTGTTTTTTTATCTACGGGGACTCGGTTAGAGACCCACTCAGTTAGAGGAATGGGGTATATAAAACCTACATTTAACAACGTTTCAACTTCAGCTTTAATGACTACTGCTTTTTTCGAATTGACCAGTCGAAGTTTTTGATGAATAGGTTTAGCATTTTCGTACGTCTTGATCTCATGGTGGACTATAGATGGATCAATTCCAAGCATTTCCTCATAAGACCAAGCGAACACATCACGAAAATCTTTGAACAGATCAGTGTAAATATGAATTTCTTCATGGGAACCATCAGCTCCAATGAAGGCATTTTCAATTATGTTAGGATTCCTAGAGATGTTCACAGGTATAGTTCGTGAGATAACATACATGTTACCTTTGGCAGAAAACTGTGTTGGGGCCAAAGGGTTTAAAACTATATGAACATCACTAGTAGATGGACAGGACAAAATTGACTCAATTTCTCGCAAATGAGGGAGGAAATATGAACGATGATGTAAATCATCCCATGGTCTATCAACACCCATAATTTCTTCTAGAATTGCTTCCTCAGATAGTAACATTGTATCTAAGAAATCTTGAGCTGAAGTTGAATCGAGGTTCTAGGATGGAGCCACATCTCCATCTAAATCCTCTAGTGAGAAAGGAGTGGGATGGGATTCTATAGAGTTAACAATAGACTAATAAGCTATTTCCGACGCAGACATAGGGCATGCCATTACACCTACTTTCCCTCCATATAATGTGGTGGTAGATGAAGGTAAGGGCCAAGGTTCTGAAAAATACTGAGTTCGAAAGAACTCTCTTCGAGGAGGTCCCCTAGAGGATGAAATAGCATTGACTCTAGTTGAAGGAGCAGGAAGATCAAAAATACCCATTAAAGAAGAGTACATCCCAACTCCTAAATTCTCTATAGGTTTTCTGGGATTGTCCACTAATGGAATAGTAGAGTTAGAAGATGCGTGGGAGTCACCTAGCGAATAATCCATTTGATCAACTTTTACAATCCTTCCCTCATGAGGAAAACAAAGGATGTGAAATAATGATGGAAACTATGGCATCCATCTCGTAAATCCAATTCTTGCCTAATAGGAGGTTGTAATCTAGGTTCACATCGACAATTTCTACCTCAATATTTACCACCTTTCCACCAACACATATGGGGAAGGCTGGAATAATCCTGTGTGGCATATGAGAATTTCCATCAAACACTGTCAATAGAGTCGGTGAAGGGGCAACTTGAGGTGATCCAAAGGCCTTCCAACATGACATGGAAATCACATGTGGAAGCTCCCTCATCTATAATGGTTCAAAAGATGTTGGTCTTTCAATATGTAGAATTTATCTGGAAAGCCATATGATGGGGAAGTCTCTTTTTGATGTTCGACATATCAAAAGTGAGCACAAGAGAATTTTTTGGATCTACTATTCCGATTGCTGAGAGAAAAGAACTTCTCTAAGCAGGGCACGACTGGAGTACCTCTAACGTTGACATAGCATAAGGAATTTGAGCCAGATCTTCTACAATTGAGTAGTTTTGGGCTGTCCTAGAATTAGGGTTAATGGTTGAGCACTCTTCAAAGCCTTTCAGCATCCAAGGTATAGACTCAACAGAGGGCCTCTCAATATGGAGAAGCTCTGAGGCATTAGAGGCAGACTTAATGTTAGATGATTCTGATTCACCGTAATCACGTGATCATGTAGCAATGTTGATATGTGAGCTCATCATGTAGACATTTGATGAATTATCCCCTTCCTCATTGCACCCTGGAGGGGTACTAGCATTAGAGTTTGCGCTAGCAAGTAATTACTGCCCTTGGGGAAAAGGGTTAGTGAGAACAACCTGGGAGCTAGAAGACCCTTATTGTACTAATAAGCATTGAGCATCTTAGATCTTAGGGAAGAGATGAGTCAAATGATCTCCATTGCATAACTTGTAGGGAAATTTCACCTTTTTCCTGGACTCTTTCTTACCCCCTTCAGTATCATTGCCAGGTTTGTTCGTGTTCCCCTTCCCATCTTGGTTCTTCTTCCTACCTCACCCTTTCTTCTTCCCATAAGGTTGTTGTTTTCCTTTTGGGTTAGAATTTTGGACAATATTTATAAACGTACATTGAGAAGGTGTAGATACAGATGGTTAATCTGCCTGCATAGAGGAAGCAGTTTGTAAAGACAACTGCTCTAATTGATTTAGCACGTTGACCATGTTAACATCAATTGATCCAAGTAGCCTGTCGGCATGGGGACCTAGCTTCGGTTTGGCTATATCCACCTTAGATCTAGGAGTGTCAGATAGAATTTTTGGAAGAACCCCAGACTAAGAATAGATCAGTTCTAATTGTTGGGCACTGAAAATAGCCTCTTTAGTGAAAACACCAGAGAGGGACACGTTCTTAGAGATCTCAGGTTGTAATGATTTCAAAAACCATTCGAGAAGGATTTCTTGTGGGATATTGGCTTTGATGAGCTTCTTCCTTCTCCTCCATTCCTAGATATGATTCGAAATGTGAGTTGCCTGATCTTGTTGGAAATTAGCCAGAAGCTCAGTTTCGACATCATATTGGACAAGCAATTGAAAATGGTTCAAAAAGATAGTAGCAAAATCACCCAAAGAAGTGAAGGTTCCCCTTGACAATTCTATGTACCACTTAGCCACATTTCTAGTTAGGTTGCATTGAGATAATCTTAACCTGATTGAATAGTCTATCAGAGAGTTGGACAAACACCATAAGTGGAAGGTCGTTACATGGTCACCCGAGTCTTCACCATTATTCCCCTCGAATTTTGGGATATCTGAGGGAATTTTGGTTGGAACCTGAGGCCAAACCAGGTTATACCTAATCAGATCATTAGTCAATTTAGAGAGATCTTGCAAGTTTAACATTGCTAGAAAAGGGAGTCATGGCAGACCCTAAGGGTTCCACCCATTGTGGGCAGAAGTCCCAATGTTCTAAAAAGAAAGACCTAGATTTTTGAAGGCACCAGGTTGCCCAAAGTAACTCGTAGACCTGACTGAACCATAAGGAGCCACTCATGGTCCAAAACAATTTGGATTTTTACCAACGCCTGGTGAAAATCCTCCGTAACTAGTAAAATTACCCCCTAAAGAAGTGTTAAAAGGAGCATAGAGCCCCTGATAAGGATTCCATGCATTAACATAGGGAGAAAAATTCTGAAACGAATTGACATAATAATATAGCATATTCCCTTTTTTGGCCAAAATAAGATTTATTCTTGGCTCCTAACCCACTAACCGTAGGGTTTGTCCAACTTTGAAACGGATTATAACTTTGACCTATAAAGGAAAAAGGCATTATTCCCATTGTTGGGTTGGAATGTGTTATATGACCACCCCTAAATGGGAAAACCTCAAAAGAAGCTGATCCACTTGCCATGGATGTGGAGTCAGTTGATGGAATACTCAACGGAACTAAAAGAATCACGCTGGTCGGCATTCCAAAAGGGAAAAAGCCAATGCTAGAGGCAACAACTTGAGAACCTCCACTCGAAGATGGAATGGGAGTAGAACCAAATATAGTAGTGTTAGGAGTAATAGAAGGTCTAGAAATTGTTCCTCCTCCTTGTACATATACATGAGTTTGCATACTCGTAGCACTTGTCGTGGATGTCATGCTTCCAGCAGTGGTCATCAAAGGAGTAGATTGATGTAAACTTCAGCTCGAAATCCTATTGGTTGGAGTTCCTATGTACAATAAAACATTTAGATGATCAAGAGGAAGAGGAGAATTAGGAGCCGCAACAGACTCAAGAAGCTCTTCAACCTCAATACTATCTTCAGATTGGAAGAGGACTCGAGAAAGAATTGGAGTGTTCTTCTCTAACTCTCTACTTTTACGACGTCTATCCTATGAATCAATGACTCCAACCGAAGGATCAATCTCCAATGCACCTGCTGCCACCGGTTGAAAACCACTGGGAGTATTGCTCCTATGATTTTAAGGAGAAGGCTCAAGACTCGTAGGTGATAGCCCATGAAGTCTCCTAGACCGACGAGCTAGTCGATCAGCCACTTTGAATTATTTTTAAGAAATTTACTTAAAGACTCAAAACAATTTTAAAGCTAGGCCAACTAGGAGCAAAGAGAACTCTCTAAAAGTCCCTAAAGATAAAAGCGATCAAACAACTTTAAATTATTTCTGATCCGGGTGATTAGGAATGGAAACCAAAATACAAGAAAGCTAAAATCAAGGGCTTCCGAAAATAGACTGGGGTAATTACGCCCTAGGCCTACTAGCGAAGGTATTAGAAGCAATTAAACTAACATCCACACCACAACCTTTTTCAGTGCAAGCACCCAAGCTTCGCAAGGGTACCCTCCAAAAGTACTGTTGAACATGATGCAATGTCAGCCTTAGGTGCCACGGGATTCCCCTCCGCAACCACCTATGTGATTCCTAGGAAAGGCAACTATGGATACCAAATCGTATCAAAAGTAGAGCAGAACAGTCGTGAGGTTGGATCCAACAAGTAGGAGAGGGGGTGTCTCTCTTCCTTGTCTTCACTCTTCCTCGTGCTTAACTCCCAGTCACAGAGCTTTCCTAGTATTTCTAATGATATTGGGTTTCACTCTTTATTCAACTTCTACGTTTTGTAATTTGAACGGCCTTGGAGAGTTAACTCTCCTCTCACCTAATCCAAGGCCCTGATGAACCTAAACTTGTTGGTGTTTTTTAATGACAACAATAAAATTTCTAGTTCATTTTATTAATCACTTGATTTTATATAGTTGTTCTTTAAGTCAGGGGGAAATACAAGAGTGAAATTGGTGATGTTTTTATGATGCAAAAGGAACCAATAGAAAACTGACTATATGAGTGTAGTCATTTTCTTCGATGAAGAGTGATTTCTACTTGGGTTCTATGAAAACCTATATATAAGGAAAATATTTTTCTTTTCTTTTCTGAAACAATCCACACACACCCAAAAACTAAAAAGGACTAATAATGCCTTAAGATGCAAACTAACCTAGTGCAAGTCAAAATGATGATGCAACATCCTAAACAACACTCATAAGAAAATGAAATTCATTATGGAGACAATAATATAACGTAAAAATGAAGAGGGAAAAATTTGAACACAAATCTATCTTCAAAGCAAGCACCAAAATTGCAAAAGATCACAATTTTCTTTTCAACAATGAAACAAAAGAAACTGTAAACCAAAAGTTTGGAAAACGAAAACAAAAACAATGTTTTTGTGATTTTTCTTTTAAGGAAACAAAAGCAACTTTTTGAGGTCAGAAAAGTACTACTAAAACTCGAAAGATCAATAAATAAGCACAAGGATTCTTTCAATCTCGCAACTTATAAACTCGAAAATGAATGAAACTTGAGCAAGAAAGACTACAAACTTGCACAAACTGATCCAAATAGCAACAAAATATTTCGACAAACTGAAAAAAATTTCAAGAAAGAAATACTTTCAAACTTGGCAAAAAGACTCTCAAAAAGACAAGAAAAGTAAGTAGGCCACCAAACAAGGGAAAGAAAAGCAAGGGAACTTGAAATCTAGGCTGAAAATTAAATTGAAAACAATTTCCTGTTCTGGAAGACTAGAACAATCAAGAACTTCAAACTGAAGCCTTGAATACCAAGAAACAAAATACAAACTTGCTTAAGAAGCAATCCTAGGCCAAATCTTTTCAATGAGAAGGATATTTTGAAAAAGAAATCTTGCAGGAAAAATGAATTCTTCAGACAGTAGATGACCATGCAACAACATAAATCACTAGGAAGTAGACCTAACTGGGTAGAAAGATTTGAAAAAAAAATCCAAAAAATTGCATACGCGACTGTGTAAAGACACAAAAGTGGGCACACGCATTTCTAACACAGGAAAATCGTGTATATGTGAGTCTGCTTTAAGAAACCTGCATGTATACACTACTGTAATCAAAGAAAACAATGTCTAGAAATATTTATTAGGAAAAACAAAAATCAATGTCTGATCAAGAAGATCAGACTTGATTCCTGGGACACTAATGGACCAAACAATACTGTAAAAGTAAGCAATCGAAAAACTGAACCCTGATTGAGAACAAACAACCCAAACTAGGAATAACAATATTGTTATCCCCAATGGAGTCACCAATTCTATTGCGGGTGAAAACAACCTAGGGATTTGGGTTGAGAACCCCAGCAGAGTAGAGGGCAAACCACAACAAAAAATTCTCAGGCAATCAACCAAAATTCTTATTTTACTAAATTGTGTAGGAATTTCCTTACCGGAAGTCCTTCGTTTGGGTAGATCCTGCAAGGTGAAAATCCTCAGCTTCTCCTGATGTTCTGAAACCTGAAAATTATTCAATTGGAACATACACAGCAGTAGAAACATAAAACATGTTCATGATACTTTAAATCATATAAATGAATGACTAATTATACATCAATATAAGAGTCATAAATGAATTCCAACATAACTTAATGCATAAACACATTTAATATTGGAAACAGAACAACATTCCTTTTATTGAAGTTAGCTACAAGTAAAGTGGAGAAATACAACCTGAGGCCTTCTTTGGCTCCAAGAAGAATCGTCCTCCAGATCCATCCTTTCCCGATCTTCAACAATCTTCCTCCATCACCAATACAATGATATGTCAAGCAAGATGAAGGATACCTATAACAAGGAAACAAGGGTCTCTCGAAGCTTTGGGGAGTGCAGGAGGCACAGGGATTTGTCAAACTCGATTAGGGATAATCTCACTATAGTATCAATATCTCATATCTTCTCCATTAAGGCCTTCGCATGGAGGTTTATTTATAATTCTCCAAATTAGTTTTCTTAGTTGGGAAACAGTTGGGCCACGAGCAATAGGAGGTGAGTAATAGGTAAAACCTATGAACTCCACCCGAAATTAAGGAAATCTAATTTTTTAAAGTGGTTTAACATATGTATGTGGGTTGGTTATCTGGTAACCCCGGTGTACACACTTTTATCATAAGGAAAAGTAGCATATAGGGAAAAAACACTATTTTTTATATTTTGGACCAAGTCTAGAAGGAAGGGTTTCCCTAGGCCATAATCAGAGCATCCGATCTACCATGAGTGGTAAATGGTGCTATAACAATTTTCTCAGCAATATTCTCCTATCTTAGAAACTTTTGGATCTCATTACCACTATATATGTGGCTTGTAATTTAGCTTTGTGGGGAAGTAATATATAAATTATTTTTGTGTTTGATCAGTGTACCATGACTACTCTTCTAATTTCTTTGTTAGCATCAAAGCCCATATGGGTTTGACTCCATCAAAGGAGAGCCCAGGAAGATGGAAGAGATGCGAAATTTGATTCTCTGTGTATAATTAGTGTAGAGGCATCTCTGAGTGATTTTTGTGGATCTGTACGGTCAAAGAAATATATGCAACTTTATTTGGTTATTTTTCAAGATTCTTTCAATCCTACAATTTTTGGTTTGCTCTAATCAATTTGTATGTCATATTTTTATTGTGTGTAAAGTTGCATGACAAATGTCCATTTATGAACAAAAACATATAATTAACCTAATGGTTCTCAATGTTCCTTGGTGCTGAGAGAACACATCACTAGATTAATTTTGTGAGTTTGTTATACACTGATGGGTCTTGTTGTGCTTCAGGCTTCAAGAGAATCATTTACAAGGTTTTTATGAGATCCATGTGTGTAGAAAGGTCAGTTGCATAATTGGCTGTTAGATACAGTCCAATATCGAGATTGTACTTTGGGAGATCGTGAAGCGTCAATTATACAAATTTCACCAAAGATGGTTAGAGGCGATTATGTCTTAAATGAGTTGAATGGGAAACTCGAATATTGTGGTGATGAAAAGAGCATTTTCCGGAGACTTCAAAGTGGGGATAAGTGCCGAGGAAGACCAGTGAGACATATGTTACATGTGAATTGTAATTTTTTCATTTTTGTATTAATCTTTGTAATGATGTAAATGTAAGCATTAAAGGGGGCACTTGGAAATTCTTACATTAGAATATAGGTAGATTTTATTTGTTAGAGGTTAGATTCTGTTGAAATATTTTATCAACAATATTATCCTGTTTAAAAATTGTTGAATCCCATTACCCCTATGTATGTGACTTATAATTTGGATTTGTGGGAAAGTAATATAACAATTATTTTTGTGTGCGATGAATGTACCATGACTATTCCAATTTCTTTGTGCCATAAACTATCTGATATTTAGACAACAATTCAACCAAATTTGTAGATAGTACTTATAATGCATATCTGGAAATTGGAAATAGTTTCCTATGAGAATTATTGGGGACTGAGAATGATAAATCACCACACGCAAAATCAATAACATCACAACATATTTAGCATATGAATGGATTTCCTAGGCCAAACCATTAATTTTTCTATCTTTTACTCCTCCACATTCATCGTGCTAGTAAGTGGCTAGAGATGGTTAACTAACTCTCAGTTACTAGATCTGCAAAATCCTTCACTGCCTTGGTAAAACAATGCCATGAAGGCTTCAAATGTGAGAGTAGAGTAGCCCCACTGAGATGATGTCTCATCTCTGGTATAAAATGAGAAATCGTCTTCCTACTCTTGCTCCTCCTTGTTTTAGTTCCCCTACTCTTGCCTAATTTGAATAAACGTCTCATTTTTTTCTGTGTCACTGTTATGTCTGCTTCTGAAGATTTCCCCTTTTTTCTTCTGAATTTATCTCCTCTTATTTTTATGAAGATATCTCCTCCTCTTCTTCTTATTCACGTTTCCTTGAAGTTTTTTTCCTTTTCTTCTTCAAGTTTCCTGATTCTTTCCTCCCGCCAAATCCCATGCATGCACCTTGATAGTTTTATCTGGGAAGAATATTATTTTCTCGTCCTTGGCCTAGATATTCTCCTGCCTAATTTGAATGAACGTCTCATTTTTCTCCATGCTACTGTTACCTCTGCTTCTAAACATATTTCCTCTTCTTTTTCTGAATATATATCCTCTACTTCTTCCTCATGTTTCCTAATTCTTACATACCATTGAATCCCATGCCTCATCCTTGTTAGCTGTCTCTGAGAAGAATATTGTTTTCTCTCCTTTTCTTAGAAACAAAAGTTTTAGGAATGTGGCTTCTATGATTATTGTAGAAAGCCTCCCTCCCATCTAGTGTTCTGAGGGACAACCTACAACATTTCTATAACTAAATCATGGCACAACCTACAACATGTCTATAACTAAATCATGTTTGATTCTCAACACACTTTGAATTGGTTCGTCCATCCTTACATCGACGGTACCTTGGGGGTGTCAGAGGGCCCAACTTTGTTTTGGGCATCTCATGCCAATTTTAGATTTCAAAATCTAATGGTTAAGAGAGATTTCAATTATTTGACCCTTCAGCCAGATGATTTCATAATCTAATGGTTAGTAGATACTACAATTATTTGACCCTTCTCCTTGGCCATCAAATTCAAAAAATATTCTAGAATAAAAAATCCACAGTTTAGTGCTTTGGGGCTGGGTTGACTTGGACCCAAACCTTTGCAACAAAGACATTAGAGAAGCATTCATTTTGAATGGAAAACACCAGTACATCTATAGTGACTCGTGAGCCTTACCACACAGACTTCCACACCTGTGACTAGTCCCTCCACTAAGGCTAAGATATTGCAACAATTAGTTAATGGGTCTTAGTTTTAGTGGTTAGGATGGTGGTTTAACATTCTACCCAACTTAATTTTAAGTTTCAGGTAATATGGCCCATCATAGTAAGGATGTAAAGATAGGCATCCCCTGAGAGTCTAGGATCTAGCTCCATTTTCCGGTGGTATCTAAACATCTAGATCCTAGGATAAACTATGAGTTTCTGAGGCGTGCGAACTATTACATATATCTTAGGAGATTACTAGTTCCCTTGTATAAGAAGAAAAATAAATATTACAACAATCCGGGAGGTTGCTAGTTCCGTTGTATAAAAAAAGAAGATAAATATTGCAACAATCTAGTAAACTTAAAGGGATGGAATTTGGTGACCATGAGCTCAAAATTTGCCAAGAAATAAAAATTTTTAGAATGGTGTGGAACCTAAAATACCATATAGTGCTCGTCATCCTAAATTTGGCACAACTCGTTTCACGTGAAATAGACACCATATGCTCCCAGAAAACTTTTTCAAACAGATAAAAACTATTGCAGGTGGCTAACAAGGGTGCTGACTAGGCATCTGTACCGCCTAGGGGACAAGGGGAATATTTTTGGAATATTCTTGGAATATTTTCAGAATATTCTATTTTGGTGGCATCATTCTATTTGTCATGAGTTTTTGTTTTGGCCAATGAGGAGGTGACATGTGGCTAAGCCTGAGGTTGCCACATGTCCTAATGGCATATTAAAATTTGTATGGTGGATAGGGCAAAGGCTAAGCTCGACCCCGTGACCTCCCATAACACAGTGCCAATCCTTAACACTCTACCTAACTGATGGTTCTTAATCATAGTGAGGAGCCACAACAATTAATGTTTAATGCCGCAATGGTTTGGGGGTCGGGCGGACTTAAACACCCCCCACATGAATGTTCGACTACCTTTTAACGTGACCACCAACGGTCACCACCAACATTGACCGCTAATTATCACCGCCAATGGCCTCCCCATGTTAACACCATAACCACCACCATTAATCGTTTATTGTGATCGATAACAGTCACTGCTACCACCTAACCGCCAAACTAAATCACCACATGTGAACACACCTACAAACGTTTAATGTGACTGCCAGAGGGAGGGGGGCAACGCCGAGGGCTAACCCCTGGGTGCATGGCCCCCCATATGAACATTCTTTTGGTTTTTAGGCCTCGGTGGCTAAATTAACAGTCCTACAAATCTGCCCAAATATTAGGGAATTTCTCACTCTGTTAGCGGAAAATGGGGCGAAATTATAGGATGATGCCACCGTTTGTGCAATTTGTGGAGAGAATAGTGGGAAAACAAGGAGAGGTCATAAATTCTCCAATTTTCAACCAAATGGGGTGCACAAAGAGGCTAGATAGTCATTTTTGGACATTCATGACTCGTTGGAATAGGTTTCAGAATCAAAGGAGCATTTCTAGATAGGCCTTTTTGTAGAATGAAGTCTATGGTTGCCATGGTCAATGAGAGTGTTGATTTAGTTTATGGAAGAGTTTGAATATGGAGATGACCTTGTAGGGGTTTTCCATCCTCCATGTGATTTTTGCAACAAATTCCATCAGTGCTATAAATTTTATTCCTCTTTATCTATGTGTTTTGGGGAAGAGACTTGTTTATGTACTTCAAGTGGATTGTGGTACTGTTGATGCTCTTTGAAGTTGGAGTATGGGGTCTTGGTACAAGATGTCTTTGTTTGCTGAAACTTTACATGTTTGGGTGTAGGTTAACATGTATTTGGAGCAATAACTCTTGCATAAGTTTTTTTCTTTGAAGGAGAAACTAACCATTCCATTTCTCAGCACTTTATGTACTCTTCTTTTCTAAACATTGAGCGTAATGAGTAGGCGCCATGCCGTTAGATTTGATCCAAGGAGATGTAGCCTAGGAGGGATGAACTCCTTTAACAATGGCTAGTGTATTGGTGATTGATGTATGCTTCCATTCAGTTTTTTGATTTCATGTTTAAAGTTTTTCATGAAATTAACATAAGAAAATACAAATAAAAACTCATGTTTTTACTTGCTATTTTGGAGTACAAACCTCAAGAACATTTTTGTATTTCTATGATGATCTTAACATAGAAAACTAATTTTCCACATTTAGATCAGGTTGGTATTAGAGCACTGGTTTTCTTTGTGCAAGGATGAATTGACTTTTGTTTGTAAGTGAATGTGTTTTGAAGCTCAAGTGAGGAGAAGGTATTAGAAAGGAGAGGAAGATTGTTACAATCTCTACCACTAGTTCTACCTCATGTTGAAGTAGAAGCTTCAAGAAAAGCATGTCCCAAGGAGGAGAGACTACAAGAATGTCAGAGGATGTGAAAGATTTTAGAAGCATTTTCTTAGACATGGCAGAAATGGTGAAAGTCCTCTATGAAGAGATGAATACCAAATTGCAAGGTGAAATATCTAGACCTCCAAGAGGAGAATGTTCTCTAAGGGAAGAAGGTAACAAGAATGGTGATAAACCACCATTTTCTCCCCAATATTCATGTTTTTCTATAACTCTTATGCAAGATGCTAGTGTAGAAAGTATCTCAGAGAAGGTAGATGGACAAGTTTGTACCTTTTTTCCACATTATGTGGAGGATGAGGTTCAATCAACACCCAAATTCAAGGAGCTGGAAGAAGAGAGCCAAAGAGTCCAAGCGAACACACCTAGAATCAAAAGAGAATTTGAAAACATATTTGTATTGTTAGCCTTAGTCTCTTAAAAATCAATAATAAATCCAATTATTAAATAAAATAAATAAAATCATGAGAATTCCTCAAACCAAGGAGTCTAGTTTAGATGCGATATTCTTTCCAACTAGCTCTCCTAAATTAGTGTGTAAGTTGAGAAATTGTCTCAACCAAGTGAGTCTAAGATAGACGCAATATCTTAATACCACTTACTCATGTATTTAGATGTACTATTAAATTTTTTGAATAACGTGAATTACATGAGTATCAGAGACCATATGATGGTTGTCTGCCTTTTCTACCAGTTTAATGTTTGTGTGTTAATTTGTTGTGCATATGGTTATATGGTTGTGTGATTCTTCTTCATGTGGTATCAGAGCTGAGATTAAAATTCTTCATTTATAGCATCTAGTTGTGCTTGAAGTTCTGTTATGCATGCATATTAAAAGGAGTTGCAACTAAAATTACAGCGATGGATGTTCTTGATTATGTATGTATTCTTTGGAATAACTGTGAAAATTACTCGAGGTCTGGGAAAGGATTTAATTGGTAGACTGCCTGGTCAGCCAAAAGTAAATTTCAAACAATATGTTGGATACATCACGGTTACATCATGGTCGATGAGCATGTTGGTCGCTCATTGTTTTATTATTTTGCTGAAGCAAGAAATGTTCTTATTATCTGACGAGCGCAAAGGATCGTACAATGGGTAATTCTGTGTAATACAAGATTGACAGGGTAGGCACTACGTCTAGGTCAAATCATTACCCATGTCGGTGATGAAATTCAGAATTTATGGATTGGGGGATCCCATTGCGACCTGCATCAAGCATTCCCCATCGTCATAAATCACTGGACTGTAGTAACCCTTGGAGTGCCCGTAACGGGTCGCATTGGTAATGAAATAT
Source organism: Pinus taeda (assembly GCA_000404065.3). Taxonomy (NCBI): domain Eukaryota; kingdom Viridiplantae; phylum Streptophyta; class Pinopsida; order Pinales; family Pinaceae; genus Pinus; species Pinus taeda. The sequence goes on along the minus strand of APFE030950993.1, from coordinate 26,594 downwards.
TGGTATCTCTATAGCCTATTGTTTCTTCGTTCAACTACTTGGCGCAGCAGGTTAGTAGTGGAAAGTTTTCAATATTTCCTTGCGAGTGGAGTGAGTGGTGATTCTCTGCGTATTATATTTATTCTAAGAGAGTAACTCTAGTTGTTGCTCATCTCGGTGTATGCCCTGCTAATTCCCACATATAAAGCAACAACTGCTACCGTCAACACAACACGGAAATTATCGTTGGGTTCTGCACCCATGGTGACTGATAATGTAGGGACAAATACTACAATGTTTTGCATACCCACCGCTATCTCTTCATAAAAATCGTCATATACAAACTCGTGGGACCTCTCCAAATTTTCTCGACTATTTTTACCAGAATGACAAAGTTAAAATCACATTGCAGTTTTGATGTGGCATGTTCCCACCCACTGGAGGCTAAACACGGTGAAATTGAAGATTTCAATGGAGAATTCAAGCTAGCATGTTGTCATTCTACCACTGGTTAAGAGAAAATTATGCTTTGATTCGCTACTCCAAGTTTATAATCTATTGCAACACAAGTGGCACAAGCACATCACGCTTTTGACCAATCCTATGAGCCCTCGCATGTGCTTGTAAATTGACCTAAGGATTCCAGTCAGTGTCAAATATGATGGATCAACAGCTTATAGATTTATTCGAACACCTCCTCCTCGGATGAAAATTAGAAATAAGAATGCATTAGAATCAGGTCTGTTGAACTGCTCAATGAGGGCTCCTCTGTCAACTCCAGAAGTGTAACCATCTAGGTGAAGATAACGATAACATTTCAATATCAGGTAGTCTTCCATCACATCTAATAACTGAGTCATTGTTGAGAAAAGCAATACCTGATGGCTAGTTTCTTTAAGCTTAGGTAGTATGCAATCGAGAGTCTCCAGCTTTGCGCAAAGTCTGACAATTGATGGTAGATAATGTGGAGGCAAAATATTTTATATCTCATCTACATGCAGCTGGCTTAGATATGAATGGTTGCAAATATTCTGAAGCTCCATTACAGTATTATGTACTAATCTAGCCTTCAAATGTTTGAGAAATCCAAGATTATTTGCAACTCTCTTCATGAGAATCTTCTAATATGCAGATGCTCACACCTTACAAAACATTCAATCTTCTCAAGAAATTTAGAAGTGCCCAGAGTTCCTCAAGATTAATCTGGAGTGGTGTTCCGGTGAGCAACAATAGATGACTGCTTTGATAGAGCTTCAACTCAGCATTTAGTTTGCAAGATGCATTTTTTTTATGTGATGTCCCTCATCAATTATGATATATGCCATGAAATTTTACTCAGTCTTGGTTGATCATGTTTGTTCATCAAGTATTCATATGTAGTTAAGAGAACGTTAAATTTTTGCTAAGAAATGTTCTCCCTGAATAATAGACGGCGATCATCAAGAAAACTTGTATATGCAATTTTAATGATGTTAGGGGCCCAAAAGATAATTTCACTCAGCCAACCAGACAATACGGAGTAAGGCACTACTACCAAAAAAGCAGAAAACGACTAGAGTACTCAGCAATCGCCAGAAGGAGTGAAAGATTGGAATGCCTTTAGCAGCTAAATGAGCCTGGCATTTGCAGTTTTTACACCTTCTAAAAACTGTGCGAAGGAGGACTGGATTAAAGGTGAGCGTTATTTTTTTTTAAGAGGGAACCAACACAAAATTTTAATTTTTGAAATCATTTCACTTGTATAAGTGACTTCATATACTTTATTTCACCTTTTAAAGTTACATCATAAAGTAATTTTTTTTATATATAAAGTGATATCAAGCCTTTGGAGTAATAAGGGTATGTTTTAATATTTTCCAGTGATATTTTCTTTTGGAGTGAGAAGTAAGAGGTGATTTTTGTACATTTTGGCAAGATAAGAAGTATTTCTAATGGAGTAATGAGTGATTTTGTGGAGTCATAACGTGCATATTTTGTAAATTTGGAGCGATAAGTGAATTTGTTTAGGTGAAAGACATTATTGCAATCCAAAGTAATCTTTTACTTTGAGAGCGATTGAGTCAGTGCAGGCAGTTTTTTGAAGACAATTTGATTACAAGTGTGACATTCTCATTGAGAAGTTTACACTACAAAGTTGTGACATTGAAGAATGATGTACTCTGGGAATTAATAAAATCATAATTTTTTATGGTGCTTGTGTCCTAGATCTTCCCGAAACTGAATAAGGGGATCTTAGGTACACCATGTGTAATGAATGCGTGTGCATGACTTGTGTTTTGATTATCAAACAATCTCTTTGTATTATGCTTAGACAACTACATGCACATAAGCAAGCTTACGTATAAGAATGCTTAATCAAGCTTAAATACACAAGCACAAAGCGTCACATCATCAACTTGATAAGATGATCTTCCAAGCGAGTACATTTCACATCATGTAATCAAAGCAATCAAGTTAAGGATGCTACAAAATCAGGCATTCAAGCCAAGACGACATCAACATCATCAACAATTTTTGTATCACTTGCAGATAAACATTTTTAAATGAATTGTATGGGTGCATTCTCAGTTATAATCGACACCCTAATTTGAATTGTTAAGGTGAATACATTAAGTCAAAGTAAGTCTTCAATTGAGTCATCAAGATTGAACTTGTCATTTGTCTCTTGGGTGCATTTTCGATAGTGTTTGACACCCTTCCTTTTTTAAAATCCACACATTCAGTGAGTACATTCAAGAAGCACAAAGTGTCAATAATCAATGAAGCAAGTTCAAGCAAGCCATCTAGAAACAAAGCATCATTCAAACAATCAAAGCAAGCAAGCGTGAGAGAAAGCAAGTGTGAATTCAAACAATCAATTGTTAAAACAAGATCAAGCGAGTGTGCAACAATCAACCAAACATCAAGCAAGCAAGTTCAACTTTAACGAAAACAAATATTCAACCAACAATCAGGGTAAATTTTAAGAACCCCCCTAAAATTTATATGTATAATAAATGGGCAAATCTCCATGGTATATAGGAAAAATGGAAGGCGATTTTATCAATAATATAATATGTATATATAATTTTTTTGGCGAATCTCTCACCAGGCATGGCGAATATTTTACTCAATTATAAAACCTTGGAAGATCTTGGTATTACCATGGGTCAATACCATGGGTTATCATAAAACTGGAGCTTAAAATATACTATTGATTAGTAATTTTATAAAATAATAATAAATTAATAGTTGATTTTTATTTTATTTTTTATTTTAACCAAGCTAAAATGTTTAACATACATTAAATTACAACATCCATTTTTACTCTTGATCCACCAAGCCCCCAGAGGGATCAAATATTTTTCACTCTATGCTAGTTTGCATATCACGATATTTGATACCTATTGGGGGTTAGTAGATCCAGAGTAAAGATTGATCTATGCTGGTTTGATTCCCCCATTTAAATAGGCTACATTCCAGGTGAATACCATGGGTCAATACCATGTGCCATTTTGGCGAATACCATGTGCCATTTTTATTTTTATTAATTCTAATATTAGGGTTAATAATGGTTTTTTTCATGGTATTAATAACAATCTAGTCCATGGTATTTGTCCCATAGTATTTTTCCCATAGGTTTCACCTAAATATAACTCATTTTTTGAGTGTTCGTAAATATAAGGTGACCTATGGAGTAAATATAAAAAAATATTTTATTTGTTTACCATACCTCTCGTTTATTTATATTTTTATTAATTTACCATACCTCTTTTACATATATGGTATTTGGCCCATAGTATTCACTTAAATAAAACCTCTTTCTTGAGCCTTCATAAATAGAATGAGGGTTATGGACTAAATATATAAATAGGTTTTATTTATTTGCCATACATCTAGTTTATTTATATTTTTATTTATTTACCATATCTTTTGAGTAAGTATAAAAAGACGTTTTATTTATTTACCATACCTCCACTTTACTTATATTTTTATGTTTTTACACCCTTGCATGTATATAAGGTGACTTATGGAGTAAATATAAAAAATGTTTTATTTATTTACCATACCGCTCATTTATTTATATTTTTATTAATTTACCATACCTCTTTTATAAATATGGTATTTGGCCCATAGGATTCACTTAAATAAAACCTATTCTTGAAAATGGGCGAATGGAAGGTTGTAACTCCTAATTTCAAGGGCTAAATTTACCTTTTTTACCCTCTCCCTTAAAATAAGGTGGGCTATTTGAGGTGATTTGTAAAAATGTACTATGATACAAAATATTCACCCACTAAAAATTTAAAACCCCTTAATTTCGCCAAAGGGCGAACATTCGCCCTTAAAATTTTCTATGCCAACAATCAATCCTGTTCATATCTACATCAAGCGAGCTGAGTTCAAACAAGTTCACATGGTGAAAATAATTCAGTTGTTAAATATTCTTAACAATTTGATCCTCTCAACTACTACAGACATGGTACAAAACAGTAAATCAACTCTTGTTTATATTTCAATGAATCTACAACAAGCACATGAAACAATTGAGTTTCTTCAACTGGAGTCGCAACTGTGGAGAAATGAGTTGCAAGAGAAGCATGTTGCTTCCAAGTCTTTGACCAGTCCAGAGACAACTAATCATTCAACTTCATTCATCCAACTAGCTTCAAGTGTTGAAGTTGTTCCTGTTCAACTTTCTTCCAAACCCATCATCAAGCCATGGGAATAATTTCAAAGTAATCGAAATCGACGCTACTAAGGATATGTCAAAGATAACAACAACTTACATATCCCTAATTATTCAAAGCTCATTCAGTTCATCAGTGTTAGATTACTTGAACAAATCACCTTAGCAAGTTCTTAGCAAGTTGCAGACCGACGTCAATGCACACAAACTAAAGTTGCAGACACATAGAAATGCACACAAACTCAAGTTGCAGACAAACCAAAATGTTCTCATTGTCAAAGAACCGGTCATCTAGAAAATCAATGTTTTGATCTCCATCGTTGTAGCCATTGTGGCAAGTAAAATCATACATCATAGAAATGTTGCAACCAATGGCAGTCAGCTAGATTGAGGATAAATTATGCATGGATTGATCCCTGGGAATGGTCATCCACAGCTAGAAGATTATCCAAGTTTTACAATCGGATTCACTCACACATATTGCAGCCAATAGTCAAATGAGGATGGTACTCTCGTGCAGTCGAACGGGGGAGTACACCAGTGAAATACTCCTCCACCTACAAGGGGGGAGTTCAGATATATTTTGGAGAAGATTGCCTCTCTTTTCAGCTGACAAAGGGGGGAAATGTCAATGAAATTGACAAGTAGTTGTTAGACTGAAAGTATCGAAAACATCAGCGAAGCAGCCAGTGGACGATCATCATCAACAAATACGCCAATGGGTGTTCATCAAATTGTGTCAGTGGACACCGGATGTTGTTTTCAAGCAAAGGACAGTTGGATTCTTTTGTGCCTTGGCACATGATGGAGTTGGAAAGTGACGTTCAAAGATGAACCAATCATGTAGCTAACTCATGGTCTCTTCATATTGTAGTTTCTTCAACATCCAACTTTGGCGGTTTTTCAGGAAAATGTTTTTCAAGGATCAACTTGGGAAATTGGAAGATGGTTCCTTATTCATTTTGGATTTATCATTGAGGGGGGGAATGTTAGCCTCACTCTCTTAAAAATAATAATAAATCCAATTATTAAATTAAATAAATAAAATCATGAGAATTCCTCAAACTAAGGAGTCTAGTTTGGATGTGAGATTCTCTCCAACTAGCTCTCCTAAATTAGTGTGTAAGTTGAGAAATTGTCCCAACCAAGTGAGTCTAAGATAGACGCACTATCTTAAGACCACTTACTCATGTATTTAAATGTATTATTAATTTTTTTGAATAAGGTGAATTACATGAGTATGAGAGACCATATGATGGCTCTCTGCCTTTTCCACTAGTTTAATGTTTGTGTGTTAATTTGTTGCGCATATGGTTATATGGTTGTGTGATTCTTCTTCATGTATGTTAATCAAAAGATGAGGAAAATGGTAAGAATTTGCATGCTTCTTCTTTACATGAAAGTGTTGATGTAAATTCATTTGCAGCATTTGAAAAACATAGTAAAGGCATCGGTTGCAAGCTCTTGACCAAGATGGGTTACAAGGGAGGAGGCCTTGGAGTAAACCATCAAGGCAGTGAAAATCCAATTTTGGAAAAGGGGAGGCTTAAATATTAAGGCTTAAGCTATGTTACAAAAGAAGAATGGTCTTATAGTGACAACTTGTTGGCATTATGATACAGGTGTTGTCCTTGATGGCAACTCACTCAGAGGTTTGATACAGGTGATGGCAACTTAATCATAGGTCAGATCTTAGTACAACAGGTTAAGAAAGAGATATACATAGTTTCATTGTGACAAAGCAGCGTATACACACGGGTTGGATGTTATGAAGACGCGTATGCGTATACACGCACTTTCACGCAAGGAAAAGCGCGTGCATGTGAGAAAACTTATGTTTTGGTCTGTGGTATTTAGTCCTTGGTATTTGAACCTATTGTTGTGGACCATCCCAAGTATTGGGTCCATGGTATTGTTTCTACATGGTTTTGGACCATGGTATTGAGAGAAGCCTAACCTATATAAGGAGAAGATCATTAGGCAAAATGGTAGCAAGGAATGGATGTCTGACGAAGTGGGAAGATCTAGTATTGCTGGTTATCGATTTGTAATGCTTGGCTTGGGTTGGGTATGACAGCGAAGGTATAAGTAATTATCTTTAGATCTGTACGCAGGTTGTCTCTAGTGAAAGCACGTATACACGCGGTTTTGATATAGTCAAGTAGCGTATGCATTATGAGATTTGGTGTTTCAGTTTGTTGTTGATTCTAGTGGTTGTTGCAGAGTTTTGGGCTCTGGTTTTTGTTCTGTGTTTTTGATGACAGGGTTTCAGTGATTCAGTATTGGGTGATTTAGAGATTTATGATGCAAGTATAAGTTGATGATTGTATTGCAGCAGTGATTGTTTTGTACTTATGGATCCAGTCTGAAAATGAATGAAATGTGGTCCCTGAAGAAAAGAAGGTTGTAGCCCTCTGCAGGTTGAAGCCTATGTGTTGGTAAAGGACTGCACCATTACATTGTAAAAGAAGTTTCTTATTAAAGGAAGAAAGAGACGAATTGCAGCAGGTGGTTTTCACCCACATTGGGTTTCCACCTTATATCATGGTGTTCATGTGTGCTTCTTATGTGTGATGATCTGTACTGTTTTACTACACCTGATTACTATTAATATGGTTAATAATGTTCTGATGCATTTACTGAAGATAAGCTAATTGAATCATAAGATTACTGCATGTACGCTAGTTGCATTTAACACAGTCGCGGATATACTGAACTGAAGCCGCGTATATGAATCTGAGTATGAAAAATGAAAAGTATCTGATTTGATAATACTGATTCACCCGCCCCCCTCTCAGTATTATTTGGTATCAGAGCAGGTTCTTTTGAAGAAGCTTGATCGCTTGAAGGAAAAGATCCATCAGAATGGCTAATCCAAAAAGAGAGGCACACATCAAGCCACCAATCTTTGACATGAACAACTTTACCCACTGTAAGATAAGAACCACAACATATCTACAATCGCTTGGAGCAGAAGTTTGGGGAATCGTAGAAGGTGGATACAAATTCCCATCAACAATTCCTATAGATGCAGCAGAGAGAAAGCAATATGACCTCAATGCCAAAGCTGTTACTGTCTTATTGGGAAGTTTACAATTTACAAAAATCAAAACATAGAACCATGTCTCTTGATCTGATTCGAACAATATTTTTGAAGGGCATTCGAGAGGAATACTTAGATGATTTAATTTGATGGGCAAAGGTGATATTTCCACTTTACCTTTCGAAGAAATTGCTAATTTATATGAAAAGTATTATAGGAGCAAAGCCAGAAATGGAAAAAGAGTTATATCATCCAAAGCCACAAAATCTGCTTCAACAAGTGTCACAAGGGCTGAAATATGAAACTTGTTAGAAGAATTCAAAACAGATCTATTAAGTACCTTAGGAAATTGACTTGACACTCTGAAAGAAAAGAAAAGACAAAAAGAGGAAGATCAATTAATAGCTGTCTTTTGTCCAAAATGCCAGAAGAAACAGCTTTGAAAGACTGCCCATTAGAAAACATTCATGTTTGCACCTTTTGTACTGAAAATCATGATATATTTCATTGTTCTAAAATAAAGATTTTGCACAATTGTAATTTGGAAGCTAATGCAGATATGGACAATGTGTATTTCATGGGTGCCAAGAGACCATGGCAACCAAGACCTCCACCTCTAGGTACGTTTCCAAACAAAAATTTGCAATTTCCTACACAAGATCAGATGTATGTTCAAAATTCTTGGAATGTACCCATGCCATGGCAACACCAAAATTACCCACAACAACAATGGAAACCATTTCAGCAATACTCTCAACAATATCAACCATATCCTCAACCATACCAACAATATTCTCAGCCATATCAACAGTATATTCAGCCATATTTGCAATATAGTCAAACATATCAACAATATCCTCAGCAGCAAGTTGTTCATCAACCTCAAAACACTCAACAAGCATTGCCCGCTCCTCCACCAATAAATCCACCTCAATTACAACTTCCATCTAACCAACCTCCTAGACCCACTTAGGTTCTTGCTCAACCTGTACCAAATCCAAATAATAGAGCATATAGACCAGCTTATAGTGTAGATGAGGGACCATCATATCCCACATTACCTTTACAAAATATCGAGCTAAGGTCTGGTAAGGTACTTCAAAAAGAACCTCCAATAGCTGAAAAACAAGAAGAAAAAGAAGAAAATGAAAATGAAACTCCTACTCAAAGGAAACAAAATGATGACATCAAAAATAAACAAATGCAATTGTTGCATCCACCACATTTTCCAGAAAGATTGGTCCAAGCAAAACTTCTCATGTCCATACCACAATTTGATGTTTTAGATGAGCTAAAGAATTTCTATATAAAATTTCCTCTATTATAAGCCATAAAAGGCATTCCGATATATACTAAAGCAATCAAAGAACTATGCCTCAAGAAGCCTACCAGGAAAAGAGTTGATCCACAAACTATTCATGTTATTGGACATTTAGATGGCCTTATGACAAACACCATTTCAATGGAAAAGTATGTTGATCCTAGTATTCCCAGAGTCACTACAATCATTAACAACATACATATTCCAAACACCTTAATTGACCTTGGGGCTACAATAAATGTGATGACTCTTGAAACATTGAAGACACTGTAGCTCAAAAACTTGCAGCACACACCAATTGTTCTAGAACTAGCTGATAGGTCTAAAGTGATTCCTGAAGGGATTTTGGAGGACATAATTGTTTCACTGGAATCTTGGGAATATCCAGTGGACTTTTTAGTTCTTCAGCCAAAATCTAATTTAGGAGGACACCCTATCATCCTTGGTAGACCATGGTTAGCAATTGTTGATGCATTCATAGGATGTAGATTGGGTAATATGATTATTTCACAAGGAACTAAAAGAAAAAAACTCACTCTCTACCCATCAACACAATCACCAGCAGTAGCACACAATTTATGGCTTGATGATAAATACAATGATAAGGAAGAAGTTCAATCTGTTTTCAGCATCAATCAAATCTATGATTTTCAAGAACATAATAATGATGATTTGGTAGAATTGTTCCTTTCTCAACTTGATATTTCTGAAGAATTAAGAAATGAACAATACCATGCTGCAGATGAACTTTCGGCACAAAATTTTTAGGAAACATGCACCATCCATTCTTCGCAAACATCATTTCAGAACATTTTTCCCATTCAATCTATCACAAACACACAGAGCAAGACCATAGAGATTAGTCCAGGAAAAAATTTGAATATTAGCACTCACCTAGACTCATCTTAAGAGGAAAAATTGATTCAATTATTGAGAAAATATATGAAAGCATTTGCTTGGGACTACACCGATATGCACAGAATTCACCCTAAAACATGCACTCACCATGTTTATACGGATAGTAATATCAAACCAGTTAGGAAAGCACAGAGAAGAATGAATCCCATTCTTCAAGATATTGTTAGAGATGAATTACAAAAACTATTGAAAGTCAATTTTATTTATCCTATCTCTGACAGTCAGTGGGTATCCCCATTGGTAGTAGTGCCCAAGAAAAATGGCAAGTGGAGGATTTGTGTTGATTACATACAATTGAACAAAGAAACCCTCAAAGATTATTTCCCACTACCATTTATTGACCAAGTGCTAGACACATTAGCTGGGAAATCATCATTCTCTTTTCTTGATGGTTTCAATGGCTATAACCAGATCAGGATAGCCTTAGAGGACCAGGACAAAACCACTTTTACTTGTCCCTGGGGCACTTATGCCTATAATGTCTTACCATTTGGACTTTGCAATGCTCTAGCTACATTTCAGAGAGCTGTATTAGCTATTTTTGTTGATTTAGCTCATGAATGTGTTGAAGTTTACATGGATGATTTTTCAGTGTATGGTAATTCATTTGAGCATTCATTAGAAAATCTTGAAAAAGTTTTGAAGAGATGTATTGAAGCTAATCTGTCACTGAGAAATGAAAAGTGTTTTATGATGTTAAATGAAGGGATAGTATTAGGTCACTATATTTCTTCTCAAGGCATTAAAGTTGATCCATAAATAATCTAGATGATTGTCAATTTGCCAATTCTGAAGACTCAAAAAGAGGTAAGAAGTTTTATTGGGTATGCAAGCTATTACAGAAGGTTTATTGAAAATTTTAGTAAAATAGCTTTATCTTTGTTTAAGCTTCTAGCAAAAGATACACCTTTCAACTGGAATGAGAATTGTCAGAAAGCTTTTGAAGCACTCAAAGAAAAGTTATCAACCACACTAGTGTTAAAAGGACCTAACTGGACCCTACCATTTCACGTCTTTACAGATGCATCTGATACTGCAGTAGGTGCCTCATTAGGCCAAAAAGAAGAGTCTTTCAATTATGCCATCTATTTCATTAGTAAAAATCTAACACCTGCAGAATTAAACTGCACAGTCACTGAAAAAGAAATGCTTGCAATCATACATGTTGTGAATAAATTCCGACATTATATAACTGGTTATGAGGTTTTTGTACATACTCACCACTCTGACATTAAGTATTTAATGAATAAACCAATCACTAATGGAAGAGTTACCAGATGGCTATTATTATTATAGGAATTTAATATTACAGTGTTAGATAGACCAGGTAAGGAGAATCAGGTGGCAGATTTTCTTTCTAGACTGCAAAATTCAGGTGAGGTTGTTCCGGTTGAAGATTCTTTTCCAGATGAAAATTTATTTGCAATTTCAATAGTGAATCCTTGGCATGCTGACTTAGCTAATTATTTGTCCACAGGAAAAACACCTCCATATTTTACTCCAAAGGAAAAGAAGAGGTTGATCAAACAAAGTGCTAGATATTCATGGGTTAATGGAGATTTATTTTACACCAGTTATGATATGATTATTAGATGATGTGTAAGAAATGATGAAATAATTGATATTTTAAAATCTTGTCATGATGAACCGTGTGGTGGGCATTTTGCAGCAAAAAGGACAGCATTCAAGATTTTCAGTCTTGGATACTATTGGCCATCTATTTTTAAGGATTCCAAGAATTATGTAAAAAGTTGTGACAGTTGCCAAAGAATAGGTAGACCAAAAGCTACAGATGAAATGCCACTTCAGCCTCAAGTACATTTAGAGCCATTTGAAAAATGGGCTCTAGATTTTGTAGGACCCATCAATCCAACTTCAAAAGGCAAAAAGTACATCTTAGTATGTACTTATTATCTGAAAAAATGGGCTGAAGCAAAAGCACTAGTCCGGGCAACTGAACAAACAGTGGTAAAATTCCTTTTTGAAGAAATTTTTGTAAGGTATGGAGTACCAAGGGAGATAGTGACAAATCAAGGTACTTAGTTTACTTCAAAGCTAGTCCAAGACATCACACAAAAATATAAAATCAAGCACAAGAAAAGTACACCTTACCATCCACAGGCCAATGGCCAGGTGGAATCTACAAATAAAACATTGGAAGGAATTATCACTAAGACAGTAGCAATGAACCGAATGAATTGGGAAGAGAAGCTCAAAGATGCACTCTGGGCTTACAGAATGACGTGGAAAAACACTACAGGATTTACACCATATCAGCTGGTGTATGGAAAAGAGGTATTGCTTCCTATTGAATTTCAAATACATACTTATAAGATGGTTGCAGATTTAGGAATTGATCTCAATGAAGCACAAAAAGAGAGAATTATGCAATTGAACCAGTTAGATGAAATGAGGCAGCAAGCAAAGGAGAGAACAATCATAATGCATAAACAAAGGAAGCATTGGCATGATGCACACATTAAAAATAAATAGTTCAAAGAAGGAGACTGGGCTTTACTCTTTGACTCTAAATTCAGAGATCATAAAGCCAAATTTACAACACATTGGATGGGCCCATATGAAATAGTTCAAGTATATGAAAATGGATCAATCAAGCTTACTACAATTGATGGAGAAGGAAACACTTTTCTTGTCAATGGACATAGGTTGAAACTCTATCATAAGCCCATCAGCAAGGAAGATTTTATTCAAACTGTATCTCAGCAAAGGGACGTTGAGATATTGTAGCCTTCAACTGTGATATCTCTACCTTAGTTAATTCAATTTCATTTAACAAAAAAAAAAAACATAATAAAAATATAAAAACAATATAAAAAAAACAAAAAAACAAAAAAATACAAAATTAAAAAGTTAAAAAAATAATAATCATGGTTTAGATGTGAAAACCAGACTCTGGCACACTCTAAACCAGAATTCTTACTAGAAAACCAATCATTTGGCTGGTAAGAATTCCTTGTTCTACTTGTTTCCTGTTTTTCATCAATTTAATAATGACTTGAGGACAAGTCAAAGACTTAGTGGGGGAGAAGAAACAATGGTTTTTCCCTATCTCATCTCCTCATTTTTAAATCTTCAAGGGATTTGTTTCAGTAATTCACTATTTCAATAAAACAGTTGTTTTTGTTCTAATTAGAGGGACATGTTCAAGAAATATGCAGTGGGACCTGTTCAGAAGACTATGTCAACATTACCAAATCAGAGGGACCTGTTTAGAAGGCAATGTCAACATCACCAATATCAGAGGGACCTGTTAAAGACTGCATTCAAGATACATCAGGCTACTTCAACAAAGTTTTCAAAGGTTGGTTATCATCAGAATTATAATCAAGGCTACATCAACACCAATGATAAAACAAGCTTCACAAACATGGTTCTTTAGAGTTCTTCAGATTTTAAAGGGACCTGTTATATTCAATTTCATTTCAAAGGGACCTGTTTTAGAAAATGAAGATCAGTCATACCTGTACAAACAGATCAGTCATACCTGTGCAAGCCAAATCAGCATTTTGTCAACCAACAAGTGTAATGTATTGTTGAAATTTTTAACATTTAAAATTCTTAAATTATTGTAGTGTTAAAAATGATAATTATTATTGCTTGTTATCAATTTCAAAAATCCTTATACCCATAACCTTTGTAATATTCCTAAATACTCACCTCATTATTATTCTGCTTATCATTTCCATTTCCCTATCACACCTTAGCCTATTTTTATTTTCTATTCCTACTATGCTCTTCAAACATTTTCATAAACCACTCTTCAAACCTTTTCATAAACTCATCATTTTAAAATATGACCTCTGTCAATAAAGTACCAACAAGTAGTGGATACTCAATGTAAAAGTCCGTTCAATGGAAAGACATTTGTTAAACTGTCTGTCCTCAAATGATTTCATTCATTTCGACTGCTGGAGCTACAAAAACAATCTTCTGACCTAAATTTGCTTATGAAATGTATCCGTTATCATCACACGATTTGCATATTGTGTTATCATGATTATGCTTCTGCAAATCAATACTGTTCCTCTGTTTTCATGATTTGAATGCGCCTTCTGACTCTGAAAACAGACTTACAGCCTCTGATAGTAAGACTCTGTTCTCTGCATTATCATCATAGCAAGTGGATCGTATGACATCAAGCAAAATGAAGGTCGGTTGTTGAGTTTTTATTTTATAAAACTTTGAGTTCATAAAGTTAGTTACGGAGTTAATGTTCAGACTCTGAGTTTCTTAAAGAGGACCGAGATAGTAGGTGCTATAAAGGGAGAAAATATAGTAGACAGGCTTATCCAGAGTTTTTTTACTTCCGCCTAGAATTTTAGGACGTTAACCAGGTCAGCTCAAGCAATTGAAGAGGTAAACTCAGAGAATTGAGGACGTTAACCAGGTCAGTTCAGTGGAACGCGGGAAAAGAGGTAACAAGTTGAAAACCCTAATTGAATTTTTGAGCATAAAAAAAGGTTAGAACAGAGATTTTTAAAATGACCAATAGAGCAAAGCCTGAAAAAATTGATAGTTCAAAATACCATGAAGACTGTGTCAAGATTTTAAGGGAAAAACACTGGTTATCTTTTCTAGAGAAATTTAATGGAAATAATGAAGAGGTTACGAAGCAATTTGCATTTTCCTTCAATGGAGAGAAAACTTTAATAGGAAATTTCTCTTTTAGAATTTCAAAGGATACAATAGCACAAACATTGGAAATCAGTCCCAAAGGGGAAAAGTATTTCAAAACCAAGCAATTTAGAGAAAAAACATGGACTCGGTTTATGTCTAGGTCAAGGGTTTCCTCTGTCAATTAGAAAAAGGGTGTTCCTAGAAGTTGGCTAATTCACCCATGGGATGAGATGGTATACATTATTCAAAAATTTGTTACATGTGAAGGACGTTACAGTATAGTATACCTCTATCACATAAAAATTCTGTTGCACTTAAAAGGTCAATGCACTATCAGTCTGCCCTATTTTCTCTTACAAAGTTTGACTAAAATGTCGAAGACCATTCAGAAAAAATAAAGGTAATGAAGATAGGATTTTGTATCATTTTGGTTTGATCAAAATTATAATTGAATTTGAGTTGCAGAGGAGAGGAAAAACATGGAAAGAATTTTTAATTGACAATCACATCAAAATTAGAGAAGATGAACAGGAAAAGCAAGAAAGCTCAGAGTTTATGATTGATATTGATGAGGAAATCCTTGAGCATAAGTCAAGCAATGTTCCTCAACCCAGTAGTAGTGTAAGGACAAGAAGGATGAGGCAAGAAACTGCCAAGAAAATTGAAAAAGATAAAACCTTCACTACTTATAAGAGAATATCAAGGATAATAAAAAGGAATCAGACACAAGATGATCAACCAGAGCCAAATGCAAATGCACCAATGGAAATTGAAAGCAGTGCTAATTCACAGCCAGAACAGGAAGCAGAAATGGAAACTGAGAGTAACAAGGGAGAAAGGAAAGAGCCAACACCTACAAACAAGAAACAGAGAAGGTTAGAGAAATAGATTGAAGAGCTAAAAGAGAATTTGATGGAAGCAAACATGTTAGAGAAGGTCATAAAGAAGGAAAATGAAATGTTGCGAGCTCAGAGCAAGAAGATTCAGTAGAAAAATGAGAAACTGAAGAAGAAAGTCAAAGAACTTAAGAATGATCAAACTGAAATATGCAAATGGGCGACAAAATTGTACACTCAGAAAAAAAGTTCTCAAAGAAAAATATAAGAATATGAGACATGAATTCCCAAGTTCAGAAGAATATAGATGTATTGCTACAAGCAGCAGAGGCACAAGCAGAAACAGAATATAAAGGGAGCACATTAGGATTAGCATGAGGACATGCTAAATCATTGAGTTTGGGGGAGATGTTGGTACTATTTTATTGTTATTCTTTTCTTCTAAAAATCCATCATTTATCTATAATTTTCTTCCATAAACTCCTCATAGTCCATGGAAATTGATTAATGAAGCATTATAATTGTTATTTTACATTAAATTTAATTTATGGATTTTTATGTTAAAATTTGGAATTTTCCAACAAAATTACGGGATGCAATGACTTCCTATAATTGGTTTATGTTGTGACATGTGGCATGGCAGGAAAATTGAAAAAGAAGATAAGGACGTGATCTGGGATGTACATACATGGTGGAAAATCTATTTAGCATCGAATTTGGAGCTCCTGAATATATGGTCAATGCTGGTCAAACCCAGCCTTTTTGGTTGTAAAAGCAGAAAAATCTAAAGTTATAGAAATCGGTTAGGATTAGGAAGAACGAAAATAGCCTTTTTGGTTGTAAAAGCAGAAAAATCTGAAGTTATATAAATCAGTTAGGATTAGGAAGAACGAAAATAGCCTTTTTGGGTTGTAAATTTTAATAAAAAGAGGAATGCTAGTGAAGACACAAAAGAAAAAGAGCAAACTTAAGACTGTAAGCGTATTCCAGAACTTTGTTTTTAATGTAATCTATTCTCAGAACTTAATCAAAGGCAGAATTTCATCAATTATGGTGTTTATGAGTTAGTGTTATTATCACCTGAAGTTTTTCAAAGTGTGCCATCAAAGCGTGGAAGGGCCCTACGTGAGGATTGGTACACTTTCTTTTCTGTTTCATAGAATTTAGTATTCAGATCTGAATAGCATTTTATTTCATTTCATTGCTTGCGAGTTTATCAATTCAATTAGAAGTTCTTGTGATTGTTATTTTATGATTCATAGTGGTAGCTTGAAAATTCAATTGCAAAATTATTGAAGAAGACCTTGTAAAAGGTTTAATTGAACATTGAATTTCAAAATATTTCTATGAACTCTGTTTTCATGAATTTGATTTTTAATATGCTTAGTGTGTTATTTTGAAAGAGTTTTTGTGAATTATATCCTTGTAAGAGGATTGAGAACTCAGACTAGTGGCACTCTGTTTTTTAGAACAATTAATTAAATTAGATAATATAAGTGTTTAAATTGTGAAAGGAAACATATTTCAATCTCTTGTAAAAGAGTGTTGTAACCTGTCACAATAGACACTCATTTAGACAGATGAGATCCTTTTAGGTCTATAAAATTTAGACATGTGCCTCTAAGTTTACCTACCTTAGTTGACATTAAATTTAGTCTAATCTAGAACCCTGGATTGGTCACTACAACGAACCATAGAACTGTCGCACCCATCAACAACAGTGCTACCTTGCAACTTGTACAGAGTTCCAATCCAAACTCCCACATAAATACCAATGCTCCCCAAACCATATTACAGGTATCCTTCTCGAACATTTTTTTTATATCTGCATCATCTAGCTTTCTTACAGTAATAAAATTTCTGGACAATGTAGGAATATGCAGAACACCCGGAAGTGTTCTAACCCTTCCACCTTGCAACTTCAACTTTACTTTTCCACGACCAATGATTCTAGAATTCCTGTCATCCCCCAAGAAGACATCACTACCATCATATTTCTCATACTTGCAGAACCACTTTCTATGGGTAGTGAAGTGAAAGGATGCACTTGAGTCAATCAACCATGCCTCATAATCTACATGTGTACTTGAAGAAGCCAAGTACACATCCCCACCTTCATCTGAGGTGGCTTTTGCCTCTGCAGAAGGAGCATCATCAGATCCCTTTCCTTTTTTAGGAGCTTTAGATTTACATTCCCTTTTGTAGTTCCCTTCCTTTCCGCATTTCCAACACACCACCTTTACAGGTTTTCTTGGAGATTTAGATCTCCCTCTAAATTTAAATCTCCCACTCGATGACTTATTTTTGTTTCTTTTCTTGGTCTGTCCTTGTACAAAAAAGGCATCACCATTCTGGCTCTCCATATTTTTCCATCTCATCTCCCTTGTCAGCAAGGATGAGACTATTTCATCAAACTACAAGGCAGTTTCATTGCTACCTATTACAATAATCAGACTATCCCACGAATCTGGTAGAGAACACAACAAACTGGTGCACTTATCTTCATCTAAAATTTTAATATCAACAGATAATAATTGACTTACCACAATATTAAATGCATTCAGATGCTCTATCACTGAGTCTCCATCTTTCATCCTCGGGTTATACAGATTTTTCCATAAGAACAATTTATTCACCAAAGACTTAGAGTGGTACAAAGTCCCTAACTTGTCCCACAAAGCCTTCATCGTAGCTTCCCCTGATAGATTCAACAATACTGAATCTGAGACACACAATCATATTGTGCTCTTTGCCTTCTAATCCAACTTCTTCCATTCTTCATCGGACACTCCCGTTGGTTTAGTACCCGGATCTACTGTGACCCATTGATCTTTATCCACCAATAGATCCTACATCTTGAGTTTCCACAACTCAAAACTCTGACCATTAAATTTCTTGATCTCTATCTTTCCTGCTTGCCATCTTCTTTCACCACTAGAATCGATCCCGTAGATCTCCCACTGAACAGGGTCTGCCACAGGCCTAAGTGAAACCCCTCAGCAACAAAGGTGTCCCCTTGAAGCCAAAACAACTCTGATACCAAATGTAGGTTTTAACCCTTTACAGAAATTACCTGCATATGAATTCTAAAACATATAAAATAAACAATGCGAGAGCATAAGACATAAAACACATATACATAGAGATTTTCCCCTAGATCCCAAAATCGGGGCTACTAGTTTGATTTTTTATTATGTTCCTTTCAATGTTACAATACATATTTATACATGCCGAAGCATCCAATACCATGGACCGAAAACCATCGCATCCAAAACGATGGATCGAAAACCATTGCATCCAAAACCATGTGAGAAAACCATGCACAAAACCATAGGTAGGTCTGCCCAACCTAATATAGGGTCCAAAAAAATATTCCTGTGGCACTGCCCTGCCCCTCTCAAACCCCCTAGACAAGGGGGGCTACTGCCTCCACTGTGACCCCCCCACTGCGCAATCAGCGCAACGAAGAGGGGGCTCTGCCCCCACTCTTACCCCTCGGTTGACTACGTAGGCTTGTCGTGGAAAGAATATAACACAACCCCACAGTCATAACTTCTCCATTTTTCAACCGAATGGGGTGCAAAAGGAAGCTAGATAGCCATTTGTGGACATTCTGGACTCATTGGAGCAGGTTTCAAAATCAAAGGAGCACTTCTAGATAGGTTTTGTAGATTGATGTCTATGTGTGTCATGATCAACCAGAGTGTTGATTTAGTTTATGGAGGAGTTTGAAGATGGAGATGACCTTGCAGGGGTTTTCCAACCTCCATGTGCTTTTTACAACAACTATTACATCAGTGTTGTAGCTTTTATTCCTCTTTCTCTATGTGTTTTGGGGAAGAGACTTGTTTATGTACTTCAAGTGGATTGTGGTACTACTCTTTGAAGTTGGAGTATGGGGCCTTGGTACAAGATGCCATTGTTTGCTGAAATTTTGCATGTTTGAGTGTAGGTTAACATGTATTTGAAGTGATAACTCTTACAAAAGTTTGTTTCTTTGAAGGAGAAACTAACCATTCCATTTCTTAGCACTTTATGTGATTTTATTTTCTAAACATAGAGCATAATGAGAAAGGGTCATGCCATTAGAGTTGATCCAAGGAGATGTAGCCCATGAGGGGTGAACTCCTTTAACAATGGTTGGTGTATTACTGATTGATGCATGCTTCCATTCAATGTTTTGACTTCATGTTTAATGTTTTTCATGAAATTAACATAAGAAAATACACATAAAAACTCATGTTTTTACTTGCTATTTTGGAGTACAAACCTCAAGCACATATTTGTATTTTGATGAGGATCTTAGCATAGAAAAGTAATATTCCACATTGAGCTCATTTTGTATGATTGTGATTAATACAACAACATAGGTCACATATGTCGTAGTTTACAATAATGAATCCGAGTGGAGCCCTTACTCTATGTAATCAAATTTAACTTAAAAATTCTACTTCTTTTAATATTGCGAAAGTTGTCAAGCCAGACATTATGACATCATCTAGTCTTTGATTTTTTCTCAATATCAACTTATTTTTAACTAATATGCCACTTAATAAACCCAAACAATGTGATATCATGCCAACTCTTTGACTTTTTCTTAGTCTCAACTTCTTAGTTAATACAACATTCTGTCAACCCAAAATGTGATATCATCGTAATTCTTTGAGTTTTTCTTAAGGTAGATTAAACTCAGAATATTTAAAACAAGTGTAATATGTGGTTTTGTTTAGTACCTGCCTATTATGTGTAATTAATAACAAAGCTTATTGTATGTAGGATAAAAATAATACTACTACTACGCAAAAAAACGTTTATATGTATAGCTATTTTTAACCTACTTTTTGAAAGTATATTTCTATTTTTTCACATCTAACATAAGATACTAACTGATATTTTTAAATGACACTAACTTCCATGGTTGAACATGGTTTGTGATATACATAAGGTACTAACTGAGATTTTTAAATGACACTAACTAACTGAGATTTTTAAATGACAGTAACTTCCATGATTGAACGTGAGCTTTGAAATACTTTATT
>APFE030950984.1:62841-81413 GCA_000404065.3 Pinus taeda | reverse complement strand
AGGATACAAAAACAAACACTTTTTTTAGCCAATTGATAAGTCTCAAACAAAAGGGTTCAATAATGGAGCACATTGAGGAGTTCCAAAAATTGAACATAAGGGTAAAAGATATTCCAGAGGAGCATAGGATGATGTGTTCATAGGGTCTTTAAAGGATAATATCCAACATGATGTTCACCTTTGGGAACCTGATTCATTAGAGAAGGAATTCAGGTTAGCAAGAAAAATGGAAAGCAAAATTATGGCAACCAAGAAGCATACCACTCACAACTATAGAGATGGAAGTGTTGTCCCTAGTCTTCCACAACCTATAAGGTTGACACCACAACAATTGGAAGAAAAAAGAGCAAAAGGGCTTTGTTATAGTTGTGATAATAAATACACTAAAGGTCATAAGTGTGCTGAGAAGAAATTATTCTACATAGATTGTGAAGAGGAAGAAGAAAAGGAGCAAGAAAGGTCAAAAGAAGAGGATATACTCCAGGAACAAGCCTAGATGAAGAAAAAATAAATCCGACCATATCTTGTAATGCATTGGGAATTACCACTCCTTAAACCATCAAGATAGAAGGACAAATCAAGAAGAAAAAGGTAATAGTGTTGATTGATTCAGGAGTACCCACAATTTTATTCATTGTAAGATAGCAAAAGAATTGAATTGCTTCTTATATCTAGCACCAGAGTGTCGAGTGATGGTTGCAAATGGAGGAAAGATAAATTGCTTTGGAAAGTGCCATATATCAAGCCATTTATGGGAGAATATGTATTGACTAGCCCAATGCTTTCCATTCCAATGGGAGGTGTTGATGTTGTACTAGGAGTCCAATGGCTACAATCCTTTACAATAGCTTTTAATTTTCAAGAACTTTTCATGAAATTTTTTGCAGAAGGAAAGGAAGTTGAATTGAGGGGTATTGTAGGGAAATCGAGAAAGATAATCAGCTCTAACGGTATGACAAAGCTTCTAGAGAAGGAACAACGAGGTGTAATTGCACAATTATGTTTACTAGATGTTTCTAGAGCGAAATCATCTATTTCTTTAGATCTCAAAAAAGACTTGGACAATCATTCCAAGGTATTTGAGACTCCCAAAGGTCTCCCATCTATTCGTGATCATGATCATGCTATTTGTTTTATTCCAGGAAGTGTTCCTCCAAACATTACGCCGTACAAATATCCCTATGCCCAAAAGAGGGAAATTGAACGTATGGTTGTAGAAATGTTAGAGGTTGGTATAATTAAACCTAGTCAAAGTTCTTTCTCTGCTCCAGTAGTATTGGTGCATAAGAAGGATGGATCATGGTGCATGTGTCTAGATTATAGGGAGCTCAACAAGATTACTATTAATGATAAGTTTCCGATTCCTGTCATTGATGAATTATTGGATGAATTGCATGGATCAATTTACTTCACCAAGTTGGATCTTCATTTAGGATATCATCAAATCAGAATGAACACTGAAGACATTCCGAAAACAACATTTAGAATTCATGAGGGTCATTATGAATTTTTGGTCATGCCTTTTGGCCTTACCAATGCACCTTCAACATTTCAAGGTTCGATGAATTCAATTTTCAAACCATTCCTTAGAAAATTTGTGTTAGTATTTTTTGATGATATACTAATCTACAGCAAGTCTTGGAAGGATCATGTTGAACACGTTGACAGGGTGCTACAACTATTGGAGGAGAAACAATTATATGCAAAGATCCAAATGTTTCTTTGGAGTACAAGAGGTGGAATATCTGGGTCATATTGTATCTCATGAAGGAGTTAAGGTAGACCCTAGCAAAATTAAAGCCATTAAGGAATGGAAAATCCCCACATCCATAAAGCATCTGCGAGGATTTCTCAGGTTGACAGGGTATTATCGCAAGTTTGTTAAGAATTATGGGAGAATAGTAGCACCTCTAACAACACTATTGAAGAAAGATGCATTTTCATGGACTCCAAAAGCAACAAAGGCCTTCGAACATCTTAAAGAGGCAATGTGCCAAGCACCTCTCTTAGATACACCGGACTTCACAAAAACCTTTATTGTGGAATGTGATGCTTCAGGAAATGGAATTGGTATTGTTTTAATGCAAGATGAAAGACCCATTGCTTTTGAAAGTCGTCCAATCAAGGGGAAGTTTTTACACAAAGCTATTTATGAGAAGGAAATGTTGGCAATACTACATGCACTTAAGAAATGGTGAACCTACCTAATGGGAAGACACTTCAAGGTAAAAACGGATCATGATAGCCTTAAATACTTTTTAGAACAAAGATTATCCTCTGAAGAGCAACAAAAGTGGGTCACAAAGATGTTGGGTTATGACTTTGAAATCATCTACAAAAAAGGGAAGCAAAATGTGGTGGCAGATGCACTCTCAAGAAAGGATGAGGATGTGGAAGCATTGTTGTGTGCCATTTCTATTATCCAACCAGATTGGATAAATGCAGCAAGGGAGGAATGGAAGAATGACGAAGAAGTGTGGGCACTTATTCGAAAGTTACAACAAGATTCTAGTACGTCAGATACATTTAGCTGGAAAAATGATTCGTTATGGTACAAAGATCGCTTATACCTCCGTAAGAATTCCCAGCTAAAACAAAATATTCTTATGGAATTGCACACTTATTCCTTAGGAGGGCACTCGGGTTTTTTAAAAACTTACCACAGTGTTAAGAAGGAATTTTTTTGGGATGGCCTTAAATCAGATATTCAAACGTTTGTGGCGGAATGTTTGGTTTGCCAACAAAATAAAGTTGAAACAATTAAGACACCGGTTCTATTACAACCTTTATCCATTCCAAGCCAACGATGGGAAGAGGTTTCAATGGATTTTATCACAGGTTTACCCAAGTCTAAGGGAAAGAGTGTCATCATGGTGGTAGTTGATAGAATTACCAAGTATGCACACTTTTGTGCATTATCACATCCTTTTAAAGCCAGTACAGTTTCTACTGCATTTATGGAAACAATTCAAAAGCTACATGGAAACCCAAAGATTATTGTAATGACAGAGATCCCATTTTCACAGGAAATTTTTGGACAGAATTATTTTCTTGTCTTGGTACTTAGTTAGCTCATAATGCATCTTATCATCCTAATTATAATGGGAAAACTGAGATAGTAAACAAATGTTTGGGAGGATATCTTCGTTGCTTTGTATCTGATAAAAAAACACAATGGGTCAAATGGTTTCCTTTGGCTGAATGGTGGTATAACACTTCCTTCCATCCAGCAACAAAAATGACCCCATTTTATGGCACTTTATGGGTATGAGTCACCATCCATTACGTCATATTTAGGAGAAAATTCTAAGGTTCAAGCAGTGGAACATCACATCAAACATCAACAACAAGTCCTCCAACTCTTAAAGGACAACCTCGTGTTGGCACAGAATAGAATGAAATAACAGGCATATCAGCATCGCAGTGAAAGAAGTTTTGATGTAGGTAATTGGGTATTCCTACGGCTACAACCATATAAGCAAATGTCCCTCAATCAATCTAAGAAGGATAATAAATTATCACCAAAGTATTATGGTCCATACAAGGTGTTGCAAAGGATTGGTACTATGGCATACAAATTGGAGCTTCCTTAAGCTTCTCGATT
The DNA here is from genome assembly GCA_000404065.3 of Pinus taeda. Lineage (NCBI taxonomy): Eukaryota > Viridiplantae > Streptophyta > Pinopsida > Pinales > Pinaceae > Pinus > Pinus taeda. The sequence continues at coordinate 77,809 of APFE030950984.1, read as the reverse complement.
GCACCCAGTTTTCCATGTTTCATGTTTAAAGAAGGTTATAGGCGATAAGCTCCCAGTTCAAACAATTTTGCGAGAACTTAACAAGGAAGGAAAAATTATGTTGGAACCAGAAGCAGCCACAGAAACAAGAACTCGACAGCTATGAAATCGATCAACTTCAGAGTATCTTATCAAGCGGAATAACTTATCTACTGAAGATTCCACATGGGAGGATGAGAATTTTATACAGAAGCATCTAAAACTACTCAAGCATTGAGGACAACACTTTTTTGAAGGAGAGGGGCACGTTGGGTCCCTATAATACTAGTGATTACCCCATTACTATTGTAGTTGTACTCCTTATTAATATTGTTGTGCCCCTATTGTCCCCATATTGTTATAACTGTGCCCCATAGAATCCCTCTATTATTATTTTTGTGGCTTTTATTACTATTGTTAGGTCGGCTGGGTTATATTGTGACTCTTTAGACTCCTATATATAGAAAGGAGGTTTTGTCATTTGTATCATCCAAGAATTGTTCATTTATGTAATGTAAAGGAGGTTTCCCCCTCGAAGAGGCTGAATTTTAAGGCGTGGATCAATCTTTTCTATCTTTTTCTTGAGCTAGTTTCATAACAAAAGACATGAGATGTAGGCACTTTACTAGCGATAAAACTCCTCTATAGGGGAAAACCAAGCCAAACTCTTCCATTAGAAAATTCATGTTGAGGTAGACCAAGACCCTAGACCCACACAGCTTCCTCCTCCACTAAGTTAGCCCTTCAATATGATTCAACAACCTTCAATAGTATCTTCTTGTACAACAACTATAACCCACCAACAACTGAAGAACTTTCGGCCCCAAAAACTCCCCAATTTCAGCCCTCGACCCCTCAGCAACTCAGTGGCTTCACACATGTGTGTGAGAGAGATAATTTAGACTTCTTGTGCTTGATAGGTAACTCTTTATCCTTTGATAGCCTTTTCCTCCTATTCTCTTGAATCTCACACTTTTTCTCGCCCTAGAAGTTACAGATTGAACTTGATGAGTGAGTGCTCCAAATGAGATCAAGTTGCTAACGTTTATATAGGATATTAGGCCCCTCATTTTAGACCCACTTGTCTAGACTTGGTGGAGGAGGCTTAGAAGACCTAATTTACATCAAAATAAATTTGCTTCTTGATTCATAATTCCCAAGAAGGGCCTATTACATTATCACATGGACAAGGACACTTGAGATCAATCCAAGAAGCCTACAATAAAGGCTAAACTCAAAAAGAGGTTTGCATTTAGAGAAATTTAATTTCTCTAGATGGTCAGTGGTAGATTGAAAATTAACATAGATCTATGTTAGTTTTATATCAATTATATATCTATAAAAAAAATACAATATTATTTTGTAATTCTTAATATGACATTCATAAAATATTTAATATGTAGCACATATATGAGAAACATATAACAAACGATCTAACAAATATATTAACAATTATTTTCAACTATTTCAATATCAAATAATTTTAAATAAAAAATAATACTTTTGAAATTATTAATAAAAATTTATACCCAATTTTTAATTTTACAGTAAACACTCTAAATCTAGATAAAAAAATCACATATTAGAAACACAAATAAACATTCAAAAAATAGATAAACTAACCACACTTATTGTAAACACACAATCATCGAAATCGTTGTGCCTTATTATAAATCGACAGTCGTCAAAGTAGCCCACAGATATTATAATCCGACGGTCTCAGAGTGGCCGAGGCCCTTTTATAACACGAAAAAACATTATTGCACGTCCTAACTAAAGCCTTGCAGTGTTATTGCATGTCTTATTAACTTCCAAAGCAAACATAAATAGTAACGGAGTCTGACTTTATCAGTAACGGAGCAACACCCCCGGGTGGCGCTTACATCCAGGGTCTACACATCAAGTAATATTACATTCAAACAATAAGCCAAAGTATACATTTTCCACCACAATATGCTTACAAGTAGAGTTTATAACACGAAAAAACATTATTGCACGTCCTAACTAAAGCCTTGCAGTGTTATTGCATGTCTTATTAACTTCCAAAGCAAACATAAATAGTAACGGAGTCTGACTTTATCAGTAACGGAGCAACACCCCCGGGTGGCGCTTACATCCAGGGTCTACACATCAAGTAATATTACATTCAAAGAATAAGCCAAAGTATACATTTTCCACCACAATATGCTTACAAGTAGAGTTTATAATTGTTTTCAAGATCACCATAATTTGAATCTTCCATGTCTTTTTTATATGAAATTTAAAGAGAGGCCATAGAGTTTATAATATCCTTGATGTCTTTTTTATATGAAATTGAAAGAGATACCATAGAGTTTAGAATTTCACACTAATGAATGTGAAATTAATGATTTTTATTCAAGAGTAGAACACTCCAACTCCATCTATGGGTAGGTCACCTTGAGGTGGTCCATCGGAGAACTCCCATGGGATATCAAAATTAATAAAATACATTTCAAGAGTGCTTTGCTTCTTTTTCCTAGGCTGAATTCCATATTCGTTGTTGAGATTATTAAGAGAGAACGTTGACATTTCCCCAATCACTCACATCACTAGAAAATACCATCGTTTTAGGCCACCCAAATAAAATAAACCATAAAACTTATAAATGAGCTACACTCTTGAATTTCACCTTCATGTTTCTAGTGTTGTATATATTCCTCTAAGTTTCTTCTAGCGTTGACTTTTTTATTTTTATAATTTGACTATAAATATTTACAAAATTCTTGCAAATTATCTACTTTCTAATGAATACAAATATTGGATCTCACAAAAAAAAATTGAAATGATTATACTTTAAAATAGGTTTTAAGACAAAAAAAAATATGGAGAACAATACTATTCAAGGATTAACCTGATTGTTACGAATTAAAATACAAAAATAAAGTTGAACACCATAGCTTGTATTTAAAAACTAGCATGAATTTTGTCAATTAAAAGACAAATTATTAAAGAAATAACTCCTAATTATTTTATTTGGGTGTTTTGGGCCATACAAATAATATAAACCATGAAACTTGGAAATGAGCCATACTTCTTAATTTCACCTTAGTGTTGTACACACTCCTCTAGAGAATATTTCTTGTAGGTTACCATTGGGCTACATAAGGAAAGGAAATGAATAAATGACAAATTGAATCTATGTTAATTTTACAAAGGGTTGCATAAGAACATGAAATGAATAAATGAGAAATTGAATCTTTGTTAATTTTACAAATGGTATATCTATTGGACATAATCATCCTTTTTTAACATCACTGTCCTATTACATTATTTGAATATATAGGTCTTTCTTGTTCCAGTGTTTTTACATTTAATGTACCTTTGTGATAACTTATGCTTTATATAATAGATCCATCAAAAAAATATTTTGTATAATGCATATAAATGTATACTTAAATCTTCGAAATATTGAAATCTCATAAGGTTTGGGTTGTTCACTTTTAAAGTTATTAAATGTATTTGTAAAAGGTCAATATAAAATCAATTAAGGTATACATTTATTATGACAAATTTGTGATGTGTAAAAATGTGTCTATTACTTTGAATAACATTTTTATATTCATAATCAATGAAAACTCTATATTTTAAATTATAAGAACCACCATTTCCAATATGAAGATATTCAACTACTAAATTTTGTAACATTAACAATTATCAAACTTACGAGCCTAATTCCAAAATCTATTAAACAACTGTTACAAAAAGGAAATTTGCAATACTTATCTAATTCTTCATTATTCGACATGGCCCAACTTGGTCCAAATTTTTGGGTAAAAGACCCCGAAAAGCAAGGAACAGATGACACGGAGTTGGGGAAGAAATATTCATCGCACAAACTTTTAGGGCCTTAGGAATGGGATAGAGCCCTTATTTTGTAAAGGGTATTGGGTAGTAGTCCTTGTTTTTATCGATCCATGGTATCTGGACCATTTTTTTTGTATAGATGAATTGTATAAAAGGATATGTAATAATTTGTAATCGGGGAATTAGAATATCTGAATTATAGGAGCATAAGTGAATCTAAGTTTTTGCATCTATAGTGTGTAGTTTTGAGAAGGCTCTGTCGCTGAGTGCGCGACTAAGTCTGCAACTAAGTTTGTAGACCGCCTATAGTTGAGTGCGTAGGTGAGAGAAGTGAATGTAATTGAAAGATCTATTTAATAAAAAAAGTTTTGTGAAGTATCTAACTTCTGTACTTGTTATTTCTCTACAGTTTTGTATCTAGTCATGTGTGCTTTTTCGTGAATTATGGAAAGAATTGTAAGATATACTGTTATGTGTTGAAGTTTATCTATTTTCGTACATTGATCATATGTGTGAAGTTATTATGCATGTGAAGTTATAATATTGTTATATAATAGAAGTAATTTCCACTACACCACTTCGCGGATATCCCTTTGGTTGTGGAAGCCTGGTTCTACAACCTACCATAACTCCTTCAGGTGAAACTACAATCTGCTTGCAGGGCATTGCTGAAAGGGCTAGTAGTTGAGGCTTTTGTTGGTGTGCAATACCATATGAACCTCATTCAAGCACCCTAAATCCAACAAATGGTTCTATTGTTAGGACCAGGATCTACTTAAGGGAAATTTTTTGGCGTCCGTTGAAGAAAGAAATATAGGAGTGGGTTGAATAGAAAGAAATGGAATTTGAAAGAAAAGAGAATAGAAACCCAAGATTATCCATTGAAGATTGGTTGCAAAGATATATTTTCAAAGAGTAATACGAGATTTTCTTTGGTTCATTACACATTGAATTTCTTGAGTGGATATTTATGTTGGTTGAGCGTAGGGATTTCTTCAAAGGTGTCAAACATAAGGAGTGGAATCTTGATTTGATAGAACGGTTCAAGCAAATCGATAAAAATATCTCAAGGGTTGTTGATTTCTAGATTGATAGAATTTTGGGATGATACATCACTAAATTTGCAATCGATGAGGTCGTATCCTATAGATAAGCTAAATGAATTGGATCAGAGATTCAAGGTACCAGAGAGTGAGATGCACGCCCTGAATAGCCTACATAAGCACAAGAAGATATTGAGAAAATAAATGAAGCTTACAGTGCGTATTTGAGGATATGATATGGACCAGGTGACCTTGGATCTCAGGTCTAATCCCAATGTCTTGTCAAGACAGACTTGGGAATTGACGGGGAAGCAAAAGGTGTAATGGTATACTATTTAGTTGAATATGGAAAATCAATAGAAAATCTTACCCTTAGGAAGGTTGTCTAATGTCATAGTGGACATGAACGAAGTGCACACTACCACTGACTTTGAAGTAATTGAGATTATGGATGATAGTAATCCTTACCAAGCGCTGCTCAGATTGGACTGGGAATTTGGAATATGTCTATCATTAATCTGAAGAAATGTAGATGATATTCAAAAGAAATAATATGCAATTTATTGTTCCATTTGATCCATAAGAAGGTGCAAGGTATACATAGCCCATCAAAGAAGACTATGGTGTGGCTGACGTTGATCATATCTACCAGATCATAGCCAAGGAATAGGATTAGATCAATCATATTGTAGATGGGAAGACTAATTGGGAGAAAGATATTTCCTACCCTTCGGATTCAGCCGAGGAGTTGGAGAACTAGTAGAACATATTGCATGATGTATCGACTAGGTGATGTGCAATAATCACCAATGCAGTGCGTTGCAGGACAACCAAGGTATGTGCTTTACATGTGTATAATAGATTGGGTGATATAAATATGTTCCCTAGGGATTATAAGAGATGGGCACCAGAAGATCAGAGATTGTAATCTATGAACCAGGCATTAAAAGTTGCTCCTACCAGATGGTGGGGTGCTCACAAGAATAATATCACAAATTGGAAAAAATGTACGAGATTGACGTGGGTAAGATTTGGCCAAGTATATACACAACCTGTGGATAAATATGATGGTCAAATTGATCCAAGGGATCATATACATATTTGTAGTATAGCTTGGGAAGGCAATCTGCGAGACGAATGGGTGCATGGCTTTATACACACACTAGAGACAATCTTGAAGAACCGGTGTTTAGAGACTGAACTTCGACATGGCACTATTAGATAGAAGAAGATGGTTGATGGATTTGTGATGACCTTCATATTTGAAGATGATTGTCCACATATAGATGCAACCTTGACTATAGTTAAGAAGAATATTTTTGAAAATGAAGTTTCGGTTATTTGGCAAGCTCATTGGGTCGAACAGATCTGAGATGTGATAGAATGTTATAGTCTCATTGTGAAAGAGGACGAAAATCCACACAACATTGATATGAAGGAGTGAAAAGGTCATCGTGAAGTGAGAGAGCCTGAAATAGATATGTCAAACATAATGCAGCCACTAAAAGGAAGAAAGTAAATATTAGGACATAAGCTGAAGTGAAGTGTGTGACCATAGGAGATTACTGGGATGAAGATATTGTCAGTAAGATAACAAACCTTTTGCATGAAAATCAAGAGTCATTTACTTCCAAATTTTCATATATGAAAGGCATTCTAGGGGATTTGGGATTTATGAGGATTCCTCTAAAACCTTATGCAAAGCCTGTTAAGAAGAGGCCTTATAGACTAAACCCAAAATATAAGGAAAAGGTAAAATAGAATTGGAAAACATGTTAGCAGGGGGGATAATTGAACTTGTCAAAGAGTCTGAATGGGTAAGTCCCATGGTAGTTTAGGAGAAGGAGGTGAAAGGGGAAATTGGAATCTGTGTGGACTTAAGGAAGTTGAATAATGCATGCCTGCATGACCTTTTCCCACCCAATTTATAGACGCAGTGCTGGATATTGTAGGAGGACAAGATGTTTACTCTTTTATAGATGGCTTCTCAAGGTATCACCATATCCAAATTTCACCAGAAGGCATACATAAAATAACATTTTCTACATAGTGGGGGTCCTATCAGTATAAATCCATGCCGTTTGGATTGAAGCAAGTGCCTGCCACTTTTTCTAGAGTTGTAATTTCAACTTTCAAGGAGTATATACACAAGTTTTTGGAAGTTTACTTCGATGATTAGACAATGTTCCAGAGATTAAAAACGCATGTGGCGAGGTTAATATTGATGTTGGATATGTGTAGGTAGTATCAAATATCGTTGAACTTGAAGAAGTGCATTTTTTTTTCACCATTTGGAATATTGTTGGGGCATGTGGTTTGTAAACAGGAAATAATGGTGGACCCAACGAAGACTGCAGTCATTGTGAACCAGCCAGCACTAAAAATAGTAAGACAACTACGTACAATGTTAGGACACACAAGCTACTACATGAAGTTTATTAAAGGGTATGCGTAGATAACTACACCATTGGAGAAGTTTCTAAAGAAGGATGTGACCTTCTAGTGGGATGAAGAATGCTAGAAGTGCCTGAACGTGTTGAAAGAAAAGATGGTAATTGTGCTGATTCTAGTTTTCCTGGATTGGAAGAAAGAGGTTCATGTGCACATTGATGCATCTTGCATAGAATTGGGTATAATATTAGCATAGCAAGGGGGATGAGATATTGATCATCCCATAGAATTTTCAAGTAGGAAGCTATCTGAGGTATAGAAGAATTACGATATGATAGAAAGGGAGGGCTGACTATGGTGTATGCACTAGAAACGTTTAGACATTACTTGTTTGGAGGAAACTTTAATATGTTAACATATCATTTCCTACAGAAGTATTTTATAAATAAGCATGTTCTAGGAAGGAATATATGTAAGTGGATGTTATTACTACAAGAATTTGATTTTGAAGTTATAGTGAATCTAGGAAGATTGAATGTTGGGCCTCATCATCTATTCAAGAGAGAGACACAAGAAGAACCTACAAGTCTTGAAGATAGCATGCCTGATGCACAACTGTTTTCAATTAAAGTCGTAGATAATGACTTCGCAGATATTATCCAGTTTTTGTCCACAGGAATGTCACCCATAGAGTACACTACAAAGCAAAAGATGGAATTGGTGGTTCAAGCAGCTGACTTTTCACTAATTACGAGATAGTTGTATAAAATGGGACAAGATGAAGTATTTTGAAGATACATCCCTGAGCATGAAAGACAGAGCATATTGGTAGAAGCTCATGGGGGAGTAGCAGGTGTCCATTTTGCAGGAAAATCCATTATGCAAAAGATTCTGAGAGCTGGGATATGGTGGCCTACAATACATTACGATGTGAAGGACTATTGCCAAGCATGTGATGTATGTGAAAGGACATGAAAGTCACCCATAAGAGATGAAATGCTCCTAGTATGATAGTTGACGTTGCAGGCTTTTAACAAATCAGAAATTGACTTTGTTGGACCAATTAGTCCACCAGGGAAAATGACTGGTACAAGATATATCATCACCATGATAGATTATTTAACAAGGTGGGTTGAGGCAAAGCTAGTTAAAGATTGCAGCACAAAAACCACTGCGAATTTTATCTTCAAATATATATTATCAAGATTTGGATATCCAAAAATCTTGATGAGAGGTCAGGGGACACACTTTTCTAATAAGATAATTGAAACATTGATTAAGGAATTCTAGGTTTACCATCAGAAGAGCACTCCCTATCATCATCAGGAGAATGGGAAAGTGAAAGCTTTTAATAAGATTCTGGAGAATATATTGACCAGGGTGTGCAATGTAAACATAGATCACTGGGATTTGAGGATTCACGTGGTGCTGTGGGCATATAGAATGACATGCAAGAATTTAATAGGACAAACATCTTCAAAGCTGGTATATTAATAAGAGAAAGTGATTCCTATGGAATACATTGTGCCAAGCCTGAGAATTAAAGCTGTCAAAGATATGGCAGACTCTGACATGATGAATGAAACGAATGTGAGAGATAATAGCTTTGGAAGAAGACATATTCATATCAAGATTCCATCAGCACGTGTAGAAAGCAAGGGAGAAAGCGTGACATGATATGCACATAAAAAGAAGATATTTCAGGAGGGGGATATTGTATCATTATATGACAGTCAGGAGGGAGATATTGTATCATTATATGACAGTAAGTTCATGCAGTTCTCAGGGAAATTCAAGACACATTGGTTGGGACCATATATTGTCAATAATATTACAGATGGTGAAGCTATTCAACTCGTGAAGTTAAATGGACAAATGATTCCTGAGTGAGTGTATGGTAGTAGAATGAAGATATATAGGGACGATTATGTCTTTGGACCATCGCACTAAATAAATGAAGGGGATAAAGTCTTAGTGCCACTTGCAGTTGAAACTAGGCATGGGACTATAAAATTCTCTGCAGGAAGGGATGTCGCTGAAGTAAGAATACTGTACGATACTCAGGAGTTTGGAAAAGTCTAAGGGAATTGTGAAGAAGAAGATATGATTGTGCCAAAGATGAAATCTGACAAAATTAGTTGGAAATATGACTGTTGGAAGGGAAAAGGGCATAATTAATTTTCTTTACCATTGAAGGGTGTAGGAAAAAAGAATTTATGAAGCATAGTTGGATGTATCCAGCCCATACCTACATTAATGAATCAAATATAGAGCCAATCATGAGTTTGGAAATTCAAATTTTTTATAAAAACCGCATCCCGTGCCACATTTTACACTTGTTTCCTTGAGAGATCAGAAATTGCACCTAAGTAAAGAAGAACCATTACATGTCTAAGAGGGGATGGGAAGAGTTGTTCAGGATATTTAAGAAGTAGGGCTAACTGGTATTATGGAGTCACAAGAAGGAAATACCCTAGGAGAAAATGTGCCTATGTCTTTGATACGTTTAAGCTTGCCAAGAAAGGTGCATGTGCAGCGGCATGTATAACCGCATTCACAACCACATAAGATGATGCAAAAGAGATGACCTGAGGTCTCTATAGAAAAGTTGAGAACATCACTGTAGAAGAAGATGTAGAAGGAAGTGTGGTTGAAAAACACGGAGGAAAAGGGAAAAAATACCATCTAGAAAGTGAAGAAACTTGTACAGCAAGAGCGACCCCAATAGGTGTATGAAATTGAAGAAGAAGCTGAGTTCCATAGGAAGGAGATGGAGGATGTGAATATTACCTCTCTCCTCCCAGTATATATGCCACTGAGAAAGCTGAGCGTGAAGCTAGTGAGGGAGCGAGAAGAAGGAAAATTTGCTAAGTATAGGCTATTGTTTCCAGAAGAGGTGTCATTTTAAGGAGAAGTGTTGGGGTAGATTGCCCCAATCAAAATGGAAGACTAGGATTTAAACGAAATAAGTAAATACATGCATTTCAAGCCGAGTAGGTACTTGAAAAAAATTCACTACCCAGACAGAGGAGTTATAAGATTAGAGTTGCAACAATACGTTGCGGGAGTGGGGAGAGCAAGACTCCTGAACATGCTGAATGTGTCGCAGTTCGGTTGAAGCTCATTCAGTGCAAATTGTGTGCGATAGCTCCTCGTAATGGTGAATGAGGGTAGGGAAATTGAGATGCCTACAACAATGGTACCATTGGCAGAGTAGTGTGTGGAAGGAGTCCAGTTCAACTAGGCTTCTTATTTATGCAAGGAATCTTTGATGGATTGTAGGGAGGCACAGGAAGAAGGCGAGACCTTTCAATATGCTTGGTTGTTGATTCTTATTGCACTTATTACATGAAAGGAGACAAAATATTGTTAATTTCCAATTGTGGAGGTAGATGTGTGTGAACAAATGAGGTATGATTCACTACGGTTTACAAAGAGCCAACCTACGCAAAAAAGGAACAAATATTTTTGTGTTGATGCAGATGGATTTACATACGCTGGTAAATCAATATCCCAGATTGCCACCAAGCTTGTACAAGTAGTATTGTCATATAACTAAGTTTAAGGAAGACTTTCATAGGGCATATGTGAAAGTGATGAAGGACCCAGTAGAGACATGACATCCATTGCCCTAACTAGTAACAAAATATGACCTCCTCGTGATAGTGAAGAGTTGGTCGGAGGAGTCTTTGAATCCACATGGTGGAGCGGTTAGAGGAGATGGTGCATAAAGAGGTGCTTGGCAGGGTGCGGTTACAAGTAAGAAACATGTCGTCGAAGAGATAGAAGAAACCATAGGAGCAAGGAAGGAACACGAAGAACACTGCAATGATGCAGAAGCATCAAAAGGGTCACCCTTTATGATAAATATATGATGAAGAAAGAAGTAGAAGGTAGATAATAGTAAGGGCGTAGTGCCACTTGTCCTCACTGATGGGCACATTGATGAGATAACAAAGAAAAAATAAGAGATTAACACAGAGACCTAAGATAAGATTGATGATCGTTGCAAAGCAATCTTGGTTGAGGTGGAGTAGAGCATTGCAAAGCTGAAGGTGTTGCCACAAGAAGTGAAGCAACCAAAATAGACAGTCCAGTCATCGCAACAAGAGAAAATATTGGAAACAAGTTTCAGGATGTGGATGCTACATGTGGTAGCTGGGGCATTGAAGTTTGAAGTGGTAGCAGATAAAAAGTGACCCAAAACGTGGTGGAGTGTCTAGCTGAATGTCACTACATTACTTCTTCAAGTTCCACATGAATTTCATTAAGGAATCACCATGGAGATGCACAAATAAGAGAAGCGTATGACGATATTGAATGAAAAGGCACAGTCAAAGAATGAAGAAATACAATAGGAAAACGAGGAAGTAAGGCAACAATAGGAACAATTGGAGAAGGCCATTGCTGGAACCTGTAGTACAGTTACAGACATGAAGGTCTGCGATGATGAAGCACCAACAGAGAAGGTTGTGAAGCTTTTGTGTGCAGTCAAATACTCAAAGAATGTCATTGCCAAATTAAAATTCAACTATATGGTATAGATATCAGAACTGAATTTAAGATTGTACCCAAATATGCAACCAGCGGTTTGGGAGAAGAGACAAAAGGACCTCAACGCAATAATGAAAGGCATATTTGATATGGTGGAAGATTGTGGGAAGCTTATAGATGATACAATGTAGATTTGGACCTCAATGTAGGAGGATCCAAATGTCCTGAAGATTGAGGAGGAACTGCATGCCAAGCATAAGTGGCATGAGGAGATCCTAGTAGCTATGAAGACCTTACTAGTATTGCAAAGATTTGCCAACATTTATGAAGGGAATAACCTCCAGGTACAAGTGGATGATCTATGGAGGAAAGCAGAGATCTTACAGGTGAGGACTCAACCATGATAGGAGGAAGCCTTGCCACTTTCACAGGGAGTGGATGAATGACTGGAGGAATTGAAGAATAGGGAAGTGAAGCTACTACAGAAGACCATTGGCCCTACTGTAGAAGCTTTGCTCAAGGAAGAGAAACAAGAAGAAAATTCAATGGCAGAAACACTCTAGAAATACAATGTAGTATACAACAACATCCCAACAAAGGTTAAGGGCATGAAAGCTTAGTGAATCAGGACAAATCACAGATGAGTGTTGGGGGCCTATTGGGCATGACCCAACTTCATCGAAATTTTGGATAAAAGACCTCAGGAAACAAGGAGCATACCATGCAGAGTTGGAGAATAAATATTCATCACAGAAACTTTTAGGGCCTTAGGGATGGGATCGAGTCCTTATTTTATAACGGTATTGGGTAGTAGTCCTTGTTTTATGGATCCATAGTATGTGGACCATGGTTTTTGTATAGATGAATTGTATAAAATGATATGTAATATTTTGTAATCGAAGAATTAGAAGATCTAAATTATAGAAGCATAAGTGAATATCTATTTTCACATCTATAGCTTGTAGTTTTGAGAAGGCTCCATAGCTAAGTGTGCGGAGACCTTGAAGAGTCTACAACTGAGTGCATAGATCGCCTGTAGTTGAGTGCACAGGTTAGAGAAGTGAATGTAATTGAAAGATATTTTTCATAAGGAAGAATTTTTATGAAGTATTGCACCTTTGTAATTGTTATTTGTCTACTATTCTGTATTGGGTCATGTGTGCTTTTTACAGAATTATGCAAAGAAATGTAAGATATACCGTTATGTATTGAATTTAATGTGTTTTTGGATAGTAATCATCTACACGAATTTATTATGCCTACGAAGTTATAAGATTGGTATATAATAGAAGTAATTGCATGGCGTCACTTCGCAGATATCCCTTCGGTTGTAGAAGCCTAGTTCTACAACCTCCCACAACTACTTCAGGTGATGCTACGATCTTCTTGCAGGTCATTTCTGAAAGGGCCAGTAGTTGAGGGCTTTGTTGTTACAAAACTAAACTTGAACTTGGTTCAAGACCCCTCAAACCAAAATTCATACTTGTCTAATTCTTTAGTTCGAGACTGGGTCTGCAGCAATCACAAAATCTTTGGCTACACAAAACTCCTCCCAACCAACAAGACCACTCTTATATTGCATCCCCCCTGAGCTTTCTCCACACCTAGTGTAGTTCCATAGTAGTTATCAATTCACATTGTTTCCTCCAATGACCATCTCATCTCAACCAAACTTGGTAGATAAAATTTAACTAAACACTCAAGTCTGAGATGGACTCCACTTTCCAACCAGATTTGGAATCCTTTTAGCACACTCTTCTTCCTTCAAAATATTTCCTTTGCTTCTCCTATCTTTTTCACCTGAGGTTCCTCAAACCTATTGGCTTCTTTTGGAAGGATTATTATTTCCAAGGAAGAACTTGGGCAAGTAACCACCTAGACCATAATTGTCCAACTACTTATGTGTGAACCTCTTTTAGCACTCTGTCCCATCCCAAATTTTTTATCATTGCAACATCATTATAACACTAATAGTTAACAAAATAAAATAAAATATCCATTCATGTAAAATATTATTTTTCCTTTTTTCTAAGGCCCATAAAGTAAAATAGAGTCTTTAACTACAATAAATTAGAATCAACCAACATTACCAAGGGATATCACATCTCCCCCCTTGAATGAAACACTATGCTGGTGTTTTCCAAGCTCTCATAACAGACTAGGATATACTTCTTTTATAAATTTCTCATCTTCCTAGGAAGCCTCCTCCAGGCTAAAGTGTTCCACTACAGTCTAACCTCGGTGATAACTCATCTATGTAGCAATGATTCTCTTCGAACAAGTATACATGGGAGCTTGACCATAAATGTACTATCTGGTTTGACCTATAGTTACAAACAATGGGTCATCATCAATTCATACATGCTAAAATAATGACCATACATATATATGAAATCTTATAAATTGTCTTACTTGTATATCTTTCCAATTAATAATGTGTGTGGGATCATAAATATATTTCTTTAATAATGATACATGAAAGACATTATGCACATGTATATGGTTTTGTAGTGATGACTAATAAGCTATTGGGCCAATTTGAGTTAGAATTTGCAATGGGAGACAAAACTAGGGGGAAATTTGGCACAACCTTGCCAACACAAGGTACTTATTTTATGTTTCACTTGTACATACACACAATCCCCAACTTGAAATTGTTGATCATTTTGCTTCATATCAGTGTAAGAATTCTTCATGTCCTGTGCAAAATTTAGATTCATCGTCATCCTTTTCACGATGGTCTCCATTTATTTTAACGTATCTGGCAGTAACATCAATTTATTTTCACGGTTGTTCCAATTAAGGGGTGTTCTAAATTTATGACGATATTACATGTTATGAAACCAACTCACAAAAATATAGAAAAGATAGATAAAAACCTTCAAAATAAGCCTCTTCGAGGGGGCCATCTCCTTTAGATTACACAAATGAACAATTCCTAGATGACACAAATGGCAAGACCTCCTTTCTATATTTAGGAATCTAAGGGGTCATAATATAATCAAAGCCGATATAACAATAATAATGTAAGGGAAAAATAATAAAAATAGTGGGCTTCTATGGGGCACAATAATAATAATATGGGGACTACATGGGAACAAAAATATATTAAGGGGGTTGTATTAATAATAATAAGGGGTTACACTAGTAGTATAGGGACCTAACATGCCCCTCTCCTTCAAAAAGTGTTGTCCTCA
>APFE030950984.1:41990-62831 GCA_000404065.3 Pinus taeda | reverse complement strand
TCTAATAATAGACTAGGATATACTTCTTTTATAAATTTCTCATCTTCCTAGGAAGCCTCCTCCAGGCTAAAGTGCTCCACTACAGTCTAACCTCAGTGATAACTCATCTATGTAGCAATGATTCTCTCCGAACAAGTATACATGGGAGTTTGACCATAAATGTACTATCTGGTTTGACCTATAGTTACAACCAATGGGTCATCATCAGTTCATACATGCTAAAATAATGATCATACATATATATGAAGTCTTATAAATTGTCTTACTTGTATATCTTTCCAATTAATAATGTGTGTGGGATCATAAATATATTTATTTAATAATGATACATGAAAGACATTATGCACACGTATATGGTTGTGTAGTGATCACTAATAAGCTATTGGGCCAATTTGAGTTAGAATTTGCAATGGGACACAAAACTAGGGGGAAATTTGGCACAACCTTGCCAACACAAGGTACTTATTTTATGTTTCACTTGTACATACACACAATCCCCAGCTTGAAATTGTCAATCATTTTGCTTCATATCAGTGTAAGAATTCTTCATGTCCTGTGCAAAATTTAGATTCATCGTCATCCTTTTCACGATGGTCTCCATTTATTTTAACATATCTGGCCCTAACATTAATTTATCTTAAGGGTTGTTCGAATTAAGGGGTGTTCTAAATTTATGACAATATTACATGTTATGAAAACAACTCACAAAAATATAGAAAAGATAGATAAAAACCTTCAAAATAAGCCTCTTTGAGGGGGCAGTCTCCTTTACATTACACAAATGAACAATTCTTGGATGACACAAATGGCAAGACCTCCTTTCTATATTTAGGAGTCTAAGGGGTCATAATATAATCGAAGCCAACATAACAATAATAATGTAAGGGAAAAATAATAAAAATAGTGGGCTTCTATGGGGCACAATAATAATAATATGGGGACTACATGGGAACAAAAATATAATAAGGGGGTTGTATTAATAATAATAAGGGGTTACACTAGTAGTATAGGGACCTAACATGCCCCTCTCCTTTAAAAAGTGTTGTCCTCAACGCTTGAGTAGTTCTTGATGCTTCTGTATAAAATTCTTGTCCTCCCATGTGGAATCTTCAGTGGCTAAGTTCTTCCAATTGATGAGATACTCTGAAATTGATCGATTTTGTTGCTGCCAGGTTCTTGTTTTTGTGACTACTCTGGGTTCCAATATGATGTTTCCTTCCTCATCAACTTTTGGAAATATTATTTGAATTGGGATCTTCCACAACTTTTTAATGAGTGGGCACACTTCTTCATCCTTCTTCCATTCATCCCTTGCATTGTCTATCTAGTTTGGTTCAATAATAGAAATAGCACAAAACAATGCTTCCACATCCTCATCCTTTCTTGAGAGTTCATCTCCAACAACATTTTTCTTCCCTTTTTTGTATATGATTTCAAAGTCTTAACCCAACATATTTTTGACCCATTTTTTATGTTCTTCTAAAGATAATCTTTTTTCTAAAAAGTATTTAAGGCTATCATGATCAATTTTTACCTTTAAGTGTCTTCCCATTAGGTAAGGTCGCCATTTATTAAGTGCACGTAGTATTGCCAACATTGCCTTCTCACAAATAGCTTGCTTGAGATGTAGTCGTAAAAATACCCAATCGCCTACCTCAAAACTTCTTTCACTGCGATGTTGATCTACCAATTGTTTCATTTGATTATGCACATTTGGTATCAGAGCTTTGGATTCTAGGGTTTTGCTGCTCCAAACAGGTCATCGCAAAATTTTCATTATAACTTTCATTCTCCAATGTTTCAGAAGCAAAAATAAAAATCCATTTGAGATGAAATCTTGCTGAACCTTTTGTCCAAATTTCATATCTTGTCTCTGCATATTTTTAGAGATATGATCTGAGGAAGTTAGGGTTTTTGCAAGCTCCTGAGTTTCATCTAAAATAGGTCATCATGGAATGTTTGCTATAACGCTCTCTCTACGAAGTTTCAGAAGCTAAAACAAAACCCCATTTGAGATGAAATTGGTCTAAACCTCAGCTCTGAATTTTAAGATCTTGTCTCACTATATTTTTGGAGATATAATATGAGGAAGTTACGGTTTTTGCAGACCCCTCAATTACATTCCAAACTAGTCACCTTGGGGAAATTTTCATAACTTTCTCTCTGAGCGTTAGATTTAATTTTTGTAAGAAGTTATAGAAAGAGGACAGTCTGTAATTTTTTGGGTACCATTTTTAGAACCTAAGGTTGAAACAGTGACCCACGACACGTCATACAAGTTCTCCATACTAGACAAGTCTATACTCAGGTCATCATGGGAGATTTAACATAAATCTTCATTAGAGAATCCAATCTAATTTGACTTATGGAGTTAGAAATATTACTCGGAGGGTTACAAAAGGAAGAAATTTCAGACCTTGGAGATCCAAAATTACAGAAATACATTAGATTCATTATCAAGATCCTACAAAGTAAAAGAGAAGGTGTGTAGTTTTTTTTTAATTTTTGCATAAGCTTGGTTTGAAAATTTAGTTTGAAGAAATTCAAAGGGAATAATGAAGCATTATTATCAGTAATTGATGCCCCAAAGAAAGAAAATGGAAAAACCTAGTAAGCAACCTAAAATCTCTAGCATGACTCATGAAGAAGAGGAAGAAATGCAACTTGATATATCAAAATTACGAGACCAAGTGCAACAAATGTCACTCGCACAAAAAGGTAACAGAATCAAAGATGGATGGTTTAAAGAAAGATGTAGAAGCTAAGATTTATGGCATGGAAGCTAAGATCCAAACAGTATCTTTGATGGCAACATGTTGGAGACATGGTATTAGAGCTGCAGGGCTATCGAACCTATACGGTGAGAGAGGAGAGAGGTTGGTGCGCCCGAGTCAAAAACATCGCATAGTTTAGAGAGAAAACTATGCTGATCTCATTGTAACACTTGTGCCCAAATTGACATTTCGACATGGTATCTCAAGCTCCAACATTTTTTTTAAGTTGTTTCTTAGGATGGAGCCTCAAACATGTGGCTCTTTGATGGCCACTTCTGTCGCAATGACTACAATAGATATTCTTCCTCCAGATCTCATTAACATGTTCCTTTTACATGATGTTTAGAGGGTCTTTCACGCCTCATCCTTTCGTGTGCTACTATTCTTTTCCAACACTTAGAAAATGTATGGTTATGTAATCCAGAAAAGGTACATGTTTTTCGATACCATGTTTTACATTCATCATTAAAAACATGATTAAAATCGAAATGGACATTCGAATGTCGAGATTGGTTATACCTTTCCTTGCTGTCTTTGGTGTAAGTATGGCGAAGAGAGATTGCCTTAGATCTTTCCCTGTAATGGGCACTGCCATGGGATGATGGGGATGTGTTCCCATAATTCTCTTTCATGAATGATTTCGATGATGTTTCAGAAGAATATGACACCTTCGAACATTCTCTCTTGGTGTATCTCAAGCCTAGGAGTTGAGGTCTCTACACAACCTCGAATGGTTTAGTTATGCCTTGGTTATTAATACCAAGTTCTTTTTCCTCCTTGTGCCTCGTTCTTGTAAGGAGCCTCATGTTTGTCCCTGTAATTGGGATCTCCACATCTCCAACAAAAATCATACTATGTGAAGACGAAACTGAAAGGAAATCAACATCTTTTACCTCCTCTGTCGATTTGGAAAGAACTGATGAGGGTTTCCCATCATCTATTGTTCATGGTTCACTAGTTGTCTTGACATATTCCCCAACTTCCTTTCTGACATACGTAAGTCCTGCTTGATGGGGTAATGCTTCTACTTTGATGGGATTGACAATGCCTTGGCAATTAATGCCCAAGCCTTTTCCTTCATATCCCATTTTCTTCAATAGTCTAGAGCCAATTCCTGTGGTATGATTTTAAAAAACAGCGAAAACATCATCAGGACACATACATGAAGATGGAGAACTATGTTTTACCTCATATGGGTCATGCTACAACTTTTCTAAGGCCTCGTCCTTAGCTTGCAACTATCATAGAAAACTATGTCTCTCCTCTTTCTCTTCATGTACAAGCATCTTTAATTCAGTGTTATCTGTTTGAAGACTTTGGTTGTTGCGCATCAGTTATTCCAGGGCCTCTTCAGTGGCCCACAACTAAAGTTGTCATCGCTCCTTTTCCTCTATCTCTTTTTGTAGAGTTTCATACATTATCTCCACCCTTTTGGAAATTTTTGATCATGGTTTCATACATCACTTTTTCATCCTCTCTCGCTGCACGTTCTATTGCTCACACTTGCAATTCACATCCACGTAAAGACTACTCTAATACCACTTGATCTAGGTCCAGGTGTGACAAAGGAACCTTCCAAGACCTTCTACATTGGTGATGTGTTAAATTTCATTTTAAACGAACATAAATGAATACATGTGCATGCTATAAAGAAGAAGGAACATGACAATCATCAATGACATAAAATAACAAGACATTGATAAAAAAGTTCATCCAGAAGGGACTATGTCTCCAGGCCCCATTGTCAAGATGGTGTAGGATGCTACGTTAAGTGCTTTCAATAGTGATGTTGTACACAAGAGGTGATGTCGCTATCATACAAGGAAAATGCCCTCACGTAGGAGTGGCTCCAAGAGATTTTACACTATAGGAACTCTCAGTCAAAAGCACTCCTATCAGTATGACATAAACTCATGCATGATGACAGTGAGCATCCCGCCACATGGCATAAAAGGGATCTCAGCAAACATATATGGTGACAACATGATTATCCCATCAACATGATGACAAATTGATATGAAATAAAACATGATGAATCATGACAACAAGTACATCCCACAAATGATTCCGCATCACGTCAAGTGGGAATCATGAAACAAGTATGAAAACAAGATCCCACATCAAACATCAAATAGGGATCTGTGCAGCAAAATGCATAGAAAAAGAAGTACATGAACACACTGCATATACCTCACATCTAGAGGCCATCTAAAGAAAAGGATGTCAAACTGATGAAGCTGGCCATACCATTAATCTCTCGAAATCGAATCTCATGGAAATGGTTGCTCACACATGAATGCTAACAGCTGCACTCCACTTAGAAAAGTGGCTGAGAAATAGAATGAGCAAATGGGAAATTTGAATGCACCATCAAATTTGTGGTGTCGAATAGTGCAAAATCGACTGTAAAATTTCTGAATTCTGAGAAAGTGGAATTTTGGGGCTTAAGGAATCTTTTAGATATTCCCTCCTTCAGGTCCCCTACAAATTTGTTGCTCAGATTAGGAAACTAACTGCACCATCGAGTTTGTGTCTCTGAGAGGTGTAATATCGACATAAAATTTGTCCAATTTGGACATTGCAAAAATTTCACCCTGGAGATTTCACTTGATCATGGTTCCACCTGCAAATAAATTAATTAGAAACTACCTTGATTTCCATGCCCATTCGTGATTCCTCCATGCTGCCTGGGTGCACTAGTGAAATGAAGGTTTATATGATTTATGGATGGAGTTACCAACAAATCCGTTTGGGTGGATTAGTAATAATAACCGTTAGTTGAGGAGGGGTCGGGTGGTCAAACCCCGCCCTTATCATTTTAATACATTATTGTTTTTTTCAATAACCAAAATGTATATTTCTGTTGGGGGTCGGGTCCACATTGGGTGGCCCGCCTCATACCCTCCGCAATACTTTTTTGATGTGTGGCACATTTAGTGTTTGGTGGTTTCATTAAGGTTTGTTGGGTGCATTTAATGGAGTGTACTGCCTGGGTCGTTGCATGTACTGGAGGGTGTGTTATGAGGTTGCCACGTGGGCAGGGCTGGCTCTCCCGCCGGCCATGGGTTCAACTCCCACTGGCCCCTTCATTTTACAGCACATCTATAGGAGTTTTGGGGGTGTTGGCCGGGTCCACCGGAGGTGGCCCGTGCCCACCCCATATTAATATTAATATAGTTATGGTTTGTATATTGGGCTTGGGGGCTGACGGGGGTCATGGCCCGTTGGCAAAATTTAAATAAAATTTGGTATGTTGGTTGGTGGGTGGAAGGGGTGGTGGCCCGCCACCTCATAATTATTCTTTTGATTTTTATTTATAATAGAGGTATTTTCCAAATCTTTAGAAAATAAGGGATATGGGCAAATTAATGAGGCCACAATTTCGACCTCTTTTGGGAACTAGGTTTCATGCCTTGGGGTCGGTCAAATTGTAGGACACTTAAACCTGGCCCACAACCCAACTTTGACCAGAACTTTGACTGGCTCATTCTCCCTCATACGATCTTGGATTGATGAACCGTTTCCACTACCACGATCAAGATGATGAGATCTATGCTCTAGTCCTAGTTCTAAAGAATTCTGATCATTTCAATTTTCAAGGTTTCATAAGACCTCTTTGTCCTCTGTCTGACTCTGGAGCCACCTGGATCATCAAAATTAATAAAAGGAATTTCAAGAGTGCTTTGATTCTTTTGCCTAGGCTTAATTCCATATTCTTTGGTGAGCTTATTAAGAGAGACCATTAACATTGCCTCAATCACTCACATCACTAGAAAATACCAATGTTTCGGGCCACTCCGATCAAACCTGCTAAGTGAGATAATCCTGGTCACTCTAGCCCTTACCCCCCTCAGAGTTTTTACCCAGGGTATTGTTAACCCGACATCCCCCCTATTACCTAGGCCTAACCTAGACTTTACTGATGATCACTGAGGGGTACACATACCTTACCAGGTCTTACAATAGTATGCCCATTTACATGCAATAATTTTGACTTCATTTTTTTTTTTTTTTTTTGTTTATTACTGTTGTAATTCTGATCCATCCTCTCTCAATTTGATTTGCTCAAAAACTTCTATCAAACCGCTTCATCTGTGAGCTCAACGAGGACCTCGTATATTCCAATAGCAGTGGCCTCACGTAGCAGAAAATGAACAACTTTTGAAGCTGCATGAACAATTTTCTTCTGCCGACCTTCTTTAAATAGCTGCATGAATCTTAGAAAATTCATTAGCATGTTCCAAACCGTTAAATATTGCAAATGCACCGCGATCCCTGGCAGTTATGGCACTATCTTCCGCACATTCTCCTCTAGGTTCTTCCGTGTATGATTGTTCCACCATTATTTTTAAGACTCGGATCTGTAAAAAGGCTACATTGGTCTAATCAGGCACTATAAATCCCTGGCATTAGAGAATCCCTTTGAAGCCAATATCTGGCTCTGATACCAGTTGTTAAGAAATTTACTAATAACATAAATAATTATTGAGAGGAATAAATATAAAAATAACCAGCAACATCCATAAACACATAAACACAAATGTTTATCCGAGAAAACCCCAAATCTGGGGAAAAACCCAACCTAATAAGATCTCATTAGCATTGCTAAAACCCTGGCCAATCCGACCAAGTGAGCCTTCACCGCTCACCTCCAGGTATTGCATTACAATGAAGTCCTTCCATTCTTTTATAAGCTATATTACATATAATAACACCGACAGAATACTATGGGCGCACAATACCATGTGCCTTGAAACCATCACTATTTAACTTGGTCAACTTTGACTCTATCCTGAGTCAAGTTTACCTAACAACCCCATGACCTCCCAACTGGCGAGGTACTTAGCAATGGGAACTTGACCAAGTGAGCTAACCCTTGGGGCTTAAAAGGAAATTCTACTATGAAGGAAAATTGTTTATTAAAACATGAGTTTCATGCTTTATTATTTTATTTTCTAGGTCATTGCCTCCATTTAAGGCTTCTCGGTTTTGTCAAGACTCAAAAGAATTTTGTGACATTTATTAGACCCTTCTTACAAATTTGTAGCATGTAAAGAAATTTATTTTGAGTAAAAAATAGTCATTTTGAACCTCCTTACTAAGCCAGCCGTGTACTAGAGAAGTTAGACCAATTAAACCGAATTCGGCGCTATGGAAGTTTCATATGTAGAGCAGTTCAACTCATTTGGAGCATATACTCAAAAAGTTCAATCTACAAGAGAAACATGAAAAAAAGAGAGTGAATTGCAGGATAAGAAGACCTAATTCAAGGAAGAAGTTAAATCAATGTTTAGAGCATCTCTCTCTCACACATGCGAGTTTTATAGAGTTTCTGGGAAAGTTGCAGGGACCGAAATTTCTATAGTTACTACAGGTCCAAAATTCTATAGTTGGGGGGCTGAAATTCTAGATCAAAGCAATATTTGAGGAGCTAATATTTGGAGGATTTGGTAGAATGTGTCTACATAAAGGAAGGGCTAACTTGGTGATTGGAGGAAGACTTTTTCTAAGTCTAAAAGGTCTTTGTTTGTCTCAATTTGATTTGAATCTATTAGTGGAAGAGTTTTATTGGGTTTTCCCCTACATAGGGGTTTTAGCCTTGGATGAGTGCCTACTTCTAGTGTCATTGATCTTCATCCTTTTGATTTGATGATTGCTTGATGAGAAGAAGATGAAAGAAGAACACAAAGAAAGTAAATAAGAATACAAGAATACCACAAGTAATTGTCAACACAATAAAATCTTTCTTCCTTTTCAATTTTCAAATAATTGGTTGTCATGTTCCCCAATGCCTTGTAAGGTACCTTGTTTTGAATATATAATTTTGTACTACATGCCTCTTCCCATAGAAATCTAGGCATATCTTGGTCATATAACATTGCCCTCACTACTCAAACTATTATCCTAATCTTCCTATTAGTGACCCCAATTTATTGTGGGTTATATGGAACTATCCACTCTCTCTTGTTGCCCTCCGTTCCACATCTATTTGAAGGCTTTTTCCACATACTCTCCTCCATTATCTGTATGAAGCACCTTTATCTTCTTTCGTGTCATGTTCTCCATAAGAGCCTTAAACTCTTGGAAACCACTAAAGACTTCATCTCAAGTCTTCAAGAAGTATATCCAGGTCTTCCTGGAGTAATCATCAATGAATGTTACAAAATAATCATAAATCCTGAGAGATTTCATAGAAAACGAGCCACATATATTATAATGTATCAACTAAAGCACACCCTTGGCACTATTGTTAGTATTAGGAAACATTGCTTGAGAAAAAAACCCAAGCACACATCCCCTACACACATCATCATGTTTTCTAGTAGCTTCTAGAACTCCTGTCATAGTCTCCCTAAGTAGTCTAAGTGCTCCATGATGGATGTGTCCCATCCTCATATGCCATGGTTCACCCATGTCTCTGCTACTTTTTTTTCTCACTAGTTTCTTTGGAGCATCCAACTGCAACCTCTGTAACTTGTTCTTCCTCACTCAAATATGTTTCTCTAATTTCCAATCTTGGTGCTTCCTATAAACCTCTGACCCTCAAAAGTAGACATCATAACCCTTCCCTTAAGGAGTTGAAACTAAACTCAATTTCATACGTAAACTTGGCACATGCAACACACCTGTAACATGAGTACTCTTGCTTGAATCCCTTAGAAAGGTAACTATCCCTCTCCCAACTGGAGTGAACTTGGACTTATTGCCCATTTGAATTTGGAAGCCTATATCACTTTATTCATAACTGGAAATTTATTCTCTAACTCCCATCATATGACATGATGCTCCACTGTCAATATACAAGACACCTGTAGCTGTAGAGCTAGAGAGGTAGGCTATGACAGTGAACTCATCATCTAATCTAGAAGATATATTTTCAATTTTTGTTGAAGTTGTTGTGTGCGACTTCCCTTTCTTCTTCTTATCTTCCTTCTTCCAGTTTGGACATTGACTGACATAGTGACCGTTTTGTCTGTAAATAAAGCACTTGATTTTACTCAAGTCCTTTTTCTTCTCTTTTGCCCTATATCCTTTACTAGAACCCTTCTTGGCCTTGTCCTTTTCTCATAGGACCACGTTCTCATTATCCTCATGCTTCTTAAGCTTATTGCTACTACTGCTACTAACAAGACTTAGTCTTAGCTCTTCTTGAGTGAAATTTCTCCATAGTCGATCCCAACTTGGTTAAGTGTATCTTGTCCATTTATCACCTGAATGAACACATCCCATTGCTTTTTGAGCCCATTCAAGGCCAGTCTCATGAGTTCATCATTAGTTAATTGATCTCCGATAGATGCTAACTCATTCTTGACTGAGCTTGGTGAGGTATCTAACAAAGACTTCACCCTTATTCATATGGTATTTCTCAAGTTCTGCCTAGGAATCAACTTCTTATTCATGGTATCATTTTGTTGCAAATTTAGAATGGCGTCCAACATCTTCTTCATTTTATCCAAATCTGTGATATGCAGAACAATATGATCCTTAACTCCATCAAGGATTATTCTTTTTCCTTCACATATTCCTTCTTGTATGCAACAAGTTGTGATAAACCTGTTGGTACAACTAAAACACTGGTCACATATTCTTTGAGACCCTTCTCCTCTAGAAACAAAGAAATTATGGCTTTCCAAACACCAAAGTTAGAAGCTCCATCCAATCTATTTTGATCTTTCTCTTGCTAAAGCCATTACTAAAAACCCTTAGAAAAGAGACAAAACCGAAATAAATATGGAGAATTTCAAACTGGCTTTTATAAACGCTCAATATCTCTTCTTGTGCCCTACACTAAGCTTCTTCTGCCCTCAAATATGTGCTTCAATGAACTCGCTTTGATACTATGTGAAAATTCTATTGCAGTTACTAGTTATTATTCTTCTACATTTGCAGATAATGTCTTCTAGAAAACTAATTCACGACAAATATTGAAGATAACACAACTCCATTTTCATAAATAAATAATCACAAGAACTGAGAAAATAACACAAAATTTTACACCGGTATTTTTGGACAAATTATCCCTAGAAAAACGAGTTCTGTAAATGAGGGATTTTATTATTTCTTCAACAAATCAAGGATTACGTAAAATCTTTGCCTCTCCCGGTTAAAGCTTCAACAAATTATTTCTTCACTTACACTAACCAAATCAAACTGAGAAATTAAGCATTTCCCTTTGCAAAAAAACTTGGCCTCTCGTAGGAAATGGACATTTCCTCCTGAAACTTGCAATGGCTATCTAGAAAATATGAATTGGTCGCTAGAAACTCGTATTGTCTCTTGTAATCAATCTCATGAGTAATACTGCCTCCAACAACTTGCGAAACCTACATGCATTGGATGCAGGGAACTGTACTGATAAATGGAAATTGAAAAAAGCTTCTGGAAATTTTCACTGAATAAACTAGCTACTTGATGTCTATATTAGTTGTGCTTCTGCAAAATATTTCTTCCTCTTTCCTTCTCAGAAAACACTGGAACCACTGTGAAGCATTTCTCTAGAAATTCTCTCCTCAATCTCTTCTGCTGCAAACCTACTGCTGGTGCCTCCCACATTGTCACTAAGCCCTTGTTGTTATTTCACCGAATTGATCTCTAAAGGTCCCATTGAATTCCTCTTATAATCTCTCATTGACAAATCAATGACCATAATCTAACTCAGAGCAATGGCTAAGATCATATCCACTTCTAAAATTTTATTTTATAGAAGTATCTAGAGCTAAATTGATTTGTCTCGATTAATCCTAATTAATTAACCCGTTTCCCTAATTTAGGCATACGAAAATAATTAAAATTGCTAATTAATTTAATTAAAACAATTTAACTTAGAAATGTTTTCTACGTATTGGTGATAATTAATCCACCTGTGCTACTAGCCTCATGGACATCATTTGAACCAAACTCTTGTCTAAGCTACAAAATCTAACAAGTATAAGAGAGTGTTGAAGGAAACTATGGAAGTATTAATTAGCTGGAAGTACAAGCTCTCTGTAGAATTTACTGGTCTGACAAGTCCATGTAGGTTGTATGATGTTTAAACAAATATTGTAAGGATTTTAAAGGTGGTCTTTCCAATTTAAATAAGGTGAGCTTACTTCCAATATGGAGGTTGAGCATTGAACTGGAAATGATCAATATCACTTTGTTGTGGGATGTGAGTCTAAGGATCAATCTCTTTTGGATGGGCCTACTAGTTTAGTCAACAATATTCCCTCTCATTATATAGCTGAAATGGTTGAAGATACAGGTGACATAATTGATGCAACCAAGTATAAAGGTGTAGGAAGATTTTTCAATCACTTTTGCTCTCTAAATATTTATGTAGAAAATATGCTCCACGACCACAATGTCAAGACTGCTCCCCACATTATGTTTTTTTTTGCTAAGAACATTTCTCTATTGCAATAGCTTTCTTATTAGTACAACTAGAAACAAGATGAAGTTCTAGGTTTTGATGGCAATGGTTGTCATTTACACCTATGAAATTGAAAGGAAGGAAAAAAAATTACAAATTTTAATTTATAATTTCCCTCCAAATTTTACAAGTTGACCTCTTAATAAATTTAGTTCAGTTGGTCCCTTTGAGGCACCCATTTGACCCCTTGACTAGGATATATGTTTGTGACACTCACCTCCTCACGTGGGTAATTTTCATCACACATTTTTTGTCTTCTCTGACGAGTTCTATGGAAGGAAAGGAGGACGAATTTCAGGAGGTTTTTGGAATTTCTTCTTACTCTTGGGTATTGGTCTGTTTATTTTGTTGATTTTACTCTTAATGTATTGATGTAATATGAACTCTCTCTCGCTCTCGTAAGGAATAATTTCTGTGTTTTCTCCTGGTCGGTTTTTCCTTGCCATTAGGCCCAATTTGTGTCTCTTGTCTCACGGATTCTTGGTGTTTCTACTATGATTTACTACTGCTTTTTCATGCTTATGAATGAATTTTCTAATGATGAATAATGTGAATGCTAATAGTAGTAAATTATAATGATTGTTTGAAGTTGTTATTAGTTCAAGAAAGTTAATTCTATCAATGCCCTAGTTAATATTAACAAAAAAAAAGAAAATGTGTTATTGTGGCTTTGTACAGTGCACTAGAAGATTGAATTGAACACATGTAACTTTCGTTTTGTATAGTGCATTAGGAAGCCTCGACATTTTCAAAGGTATGCAAGGACTCACTTATTTGTGAATGTGTTGTCATCATCTTATTAAAAGGATCAAGGCCTGTAGCAGCAGTGATTGATGCCCTTGGTACTCAGTGATAACATAAACTAATAAGTGGGTTTAGAGGTTGTAATGTGCCTGTTTTATACCGTGCATTTCTCTAGTACAAAACTGAAGACTCAGGAGATCCTGACCTGGTTCTGTTGACAAATGAGTAGAAGGTATGCCAAATTTTCTATTAGAATGGGGTTAAACCGGCCTCAACCATCCTGTCATTACCAGCAAATGAACTCTTCACACCAACGAAGACTGGAGCACTTATAAATTTTTCTTTAAAATACACACACACACATTTGTGCAAACTAAAAATTATGTTTGTGGTCGACATGATTTGGGATGCTTAGTTGTCCTACATGTTTGAAGGCACAAGTCTTTTGGGCTGACATGTACATGAAAAACTTGGGGCTGCCCCTTTGTTCAGGTGAAATTAGTTCAATTTTAAAGGAGATGACATATTTGGTTGCTTTATTTTTGATATCCATGAGTCCACATATGGAGGAAGACCTTGGGATCTATCCTATCAGTTTTGGAGGATGTGATTGCCATCTTGAAATATTTTTTTCAGAAAAGGGAAACTTGGGTTTTCGAATTGCATAAATGATGGAAGATTCACATGTACAACTCTTAGAGCCTTTGACACTTAAACTTGAAATCATTTTTAACGAATATTTGGGGTGTGCTTAAAGGAACTAACCCTTTCGAAACCATTCTAGACGATTCCTTGGGTGCTTGTTACCCGCCACCTATTGGTGACACCCATAGGATAAATTTTTCTCCTATATTGTCTTCAGCCAACAACCAACAACCCCTTGCAGCCTCCAGATAGCTTAATGTGCCACCATTTCCACCACCTAAGTCAACCATTATGCACCCTCGCCCATCTTTCATGGTCATGTGTTTGAGCGTGGGCCTTCCAACCACAAAGGTATGGCTTTCATTATGTAGTTGGGTATTTTTTATTACACATCATGGATACATCTCGACATCGAATAGTGGGGGAATTCAATAGAAATAATGGGCTTGGTTTTTACTCTTGTCTCCTTGTCCAAATTGAGGCTTGGTTAGACAAATTAACTATGTTCAGTCTTCAATAATGTACTTGAGTCATCATGTAATGTACTTGTCAAAATAATAAAGAAAAATATTTTTATTATTATTGTTGTGATGTATTATATCATGGGTTTCATGCTTGGGTCACCATGTTTTATGTCAAATTCCCCATTGAGGACTTCTAGCATTTATTATCAATCTATAAAATTATTGTACACTTAAAGAGACCCTTCTTGGGCTTTTGGATCATGTAAAAAGGTTTAGTATTGAGTCAAATATGAATTATGGAACCTCCACACCATGTCGGCCTAAGGGAATATCAAGTTGACCTAAGACCCAATTCAACCGCACAAGAAGCCTATAAAATGAAGTAAATCGAATTCATTTGGAGCATCACTTCTCATCATGTTTGAATTCTCTTTATTGGGTAGAAGTTCAAAAATCTATTTGCTGGGCAAAAGTGCGAAGTGGGTAGCTTTGAAAGTCTATTGTCGAGAAGCCGAAGTGAATGAGATTTTGGGTGAGTCTAAGGAGTCAAGGAAAATTGAAATTTTGGTGGTGGTCTCTCTTTGTTTCATGCTCTGGATTGGAAGATTTGAGTCTTCCGAGTTGGACTGCTCCCAGAAGCTGTTAACTGCTACAAGTTGTTGAATAGTCAAAGTTTTTGGGAAGAGGTCAATCTTCTACAGGCTAACTTGGCGTGGAGGGAAGGTCTCGTCAAGGCCTAGGGTGAAGAGTCTCAAAGAATACTATTGAAAGGAAGAATTACTTTGGCTAGGTTTTCCCCTGAAGGGGGGTTTTTCCCTCACATGTGCCTACATCTTGCGTCCATTGTCTTATGTACTGTTTCTTTTGGTAATTTCTTGATGAACTAAAGAAATAAGACATAAAGAAATGTAAAAATAAGAAACATCACAGGTAATTATCAAGATCAAGAAAATCTTTGCTACCTTTTTTATTTTGCAACATAGGATCAAAGCTTTGGTGAAGAAGAAAAAGGGAGATCCATTCATAGGAGTTCTATCTATGGAAATGAGTCTATCATATTCAATGAAGATGTCTAACTCTATCAAGGGTGAGAACAAGCTTGAAGGAGCATCTAACTTTAGATCCCAGAAGAAGAGGTTTGACATAATCCTCGAGAAGAACAAGGTGCTAGATTTGGTAAAAGAAATGTAAAGAAGCTTACAGAAGAAGCTAGTGATGGTGAAAAAGAAAAATTTAGGGATTTATAATTGGTGGCTATGAATCTAATGGTAGAAAGGATAAAAGAAAATCGTGTCCCATACATAGCTAACATCGATCATGCTCGGGATATATATGAAGCCTTGTTAAAGCTATTCACTATTAAGAACATTGGTCAAGTACAAGTTTGAAGAATGACTAAAGAAGATACTGTGGCAACCTTCTTTGTTAAGATAAGTATTTCATATTTTTTTCAGTATTGGGTTCATGTACTCATTCAGTTTTTATTATATTAAATAATAGTCACCATTCTCCCTCTATTGTATTGATTAGGGAAAACATCCGCAAGAAGGAGGATCTCCCAAGAAAAGGTTAATCAAGAAACAAAGGGAAAACATCCACAAGAAGGAGGATCTCTCAAGACAAGGTTAGTCAAGAAACAAAGGTATGCTTTGAATACATTGATTTAAAGGATTATTCGTTTGATGATCTATTACTAACTCTATTGTGACTAGCTATATTGAATCTTAGTGATTATTATTTGGGTGATCCATCTCTTGATAAATAAACCCACCCCATTCATATCCTTGATTGACTATGTAGAACCCTAGAAAGGTTCTGGAAAACCCTAACCAAAGGGTATGCTAATATGAATGTCTAAAATTCTAACTTACTTAAGGATGATTGTGAAATGCTAGTTGAAGTTACGTCGATGCTGTCATATTTGGGATTTTGGTATGATCACGATATCCTAACTGGTTAGGGTTGAGTGATAAGGTCTAAAATCCTGCAATCTTTGAAGTTTGGGTAATGTAGGGTTTTTTTTGTTTCTACATTGGAACCCTAACACATTAGGTTTTGCTTGAATGTATGTTCTACATTGGAACCCTAGCTCATTAGGGTTTGGTGGAATGAGTGAACAAGGTCCTTATATTGTCTTAGAATTGATTCACTTGGTATGTGTGTGTTTTTCTAATAAACCCTAGTGTAATCAAAATGATTGTGTGTCTAACTCTTATTTGATATCATTGTGAAGTTGGGTTTGACTAACACATGATATGAAATGTATTTACATGATTATATATATAATAAATATATATATATATGTTATATATATTATTATTTATTTATTTTTTATTATAAATATTATATATAATACATATATATTATATATGTCCTTTTGGTTAAAATCCTATGTTGTTCTAGGTCAAGATGTATTAACATTGTTGGACATATGATATTCTTATGTATGGTTATGAATTACTAGATATGCATTGACCTAGTCATTGATGGTCATGAGTCTTAGGATTTAATAGAATTCATTGTTTGAGATTATAGGATGATGATATCTGGAAAATCTAGGGCGTTATAGGTAAACCTTAGTGAAGCTAAAATTGTCTAGTATGTGTGAAATAACAATCCAAAATCCATTAGATGATAGTTGAAAATGAAAATCTAGGGTTTTGAAGTTAAATCATGGTAATGACACTGTCTAGTGTAAAATGTAACAATATGAGATCTATGCATTTAATGATTGTTGAGATTTTGGAATTCTAAGGTTTTGGAGTTAAACCTTAGTCAAAGTAAAATCTTTGAAATATGACGATTTGAGGTTTGTAAAGAGATTGTTGAAATTTGAATTTTTGGTTGAGTGTGATTATTGCTTGGAAATATAGGGCTTGCAAACTAACCCTAGTGGTAGTTGGTCATGTTAGTGACTGTTTGATGGTTGATTGAAAATATAGGGGAAAAACTAAGCCTAGTAGAAGTTGGTTAGGTTAATGACTAAGTTGTGATTGACTTTGATTGATTCTCTATGAAATCTAGGATTTGTACAAATCACTAGTAAGAAATATAACATGTTTATTTTGAAAGGATATTAGACGCTTTGTAGATCTATAATTGTTTTAATGGTTTCTAAGGTTTGGTATATGCATTAGTAAGATATGTCATACCTTTGGAAGACACATTGAAATCCTAGATGGGATGAATGTTGTTATGAAGTAGCCTAGGGTGTATGACAAAGTCCCCAGATGTCTGCTCAAAATGTTGGAGACTCACAACCATGAGCAACTAACAATGAGCCTCATCCCCATGTTAGTCTAAGAAGAGGGGGAGGAAGTGGAGGCCAAAGGATCTCCCTCTTCCTCGCATATTATCTCAGTCCATCTGTCAGGATCTTCCACCTCTAATCTCTACAAGTATGCTTCCTGACTCTTTCTGAACCTCGAGCCTAGCATACCCATCTTTCTCCATTACCTCTAGTCTGCTTGATAGATCTAAGATACTATGAGAAAACACTATAATCACCTATTATTGCTCCATAATTTTTTCCTCCTTACAAGACAACCTCTTATATACCTCCTCATCTTCCTTGACTTCCTTCACATCCATATTTGTCATCTTACAATCGGTTGTTGTAGTCCCTATGGTTGGCACACCAATAGGATGATCTTCACATCTGTCATAAATATACAACTTCTTCATGTGAGGCACTATCATAGCTTCAAATTGCTTCATAAATTCCATTTCGAGTATATCTTCATAATCGTCTATCTATACAACTGTGATATCAACCTTCACAACCCATTCACCTATGCATACATTGATCTTCTTAGCTACACTAATCATTGAATCAAGTGGAGAGTTTACTTGTTTCAACTGTGCTTGAACTGGTAAAACATTCAGTCCAATCCTCCTTGTAGTATCCTCACTCATGAAGTTATTACTTGCACCATTATCCACCATTGTGAGAACATTTCCTTCCGAAATCTTCATCTACACATACTCCAATTTGTTTCTCTGAGGGTCTCGTCGTGAGATTTCTTTCGTAGCTACTGCAGCTCCTAAAATCTGAATAACCCCAACGGAAGTTTCTTCTTTATTTTTCTTCATATTGGATTGTGCTACTACTACCACTTTCGGTCTTGAAAGAAAATTCTTCACCGTGTGTGGTTCTTCACAAATTCAACACTTGAACGATTTCTTCGTCTTCAACTTGTCATTCGATCTTGAAGGCTCCTCCTTTGTATATTTCTCTTTTAGCGTCTTAGTATTCTTCTTCCGTTCTTCGGTTCCTTCATCATAGTGCTCTACCAAGTGATCAACTGCTGCAAAAGCTTCTTCAAGTTTCTTGATATTCTGCCTCTTCCCCTCATTTCATGCCCAAGGTTTCAACCCTATAATGAAGTTGAACACATTTTCCTTCTCCTCAATGTCAGGTAATTCCAAGATTGCACTTGAAAATTCCCATTGATAAGCCTGTAGACTTCTTGTTTCCTTCATATACTTTATCCTTGTCCTTGCATCCAAAGTGTCATCTTGTGGACTTAAATGGCCTTGCAAAGCTTTCTTCATATCATCCCATGAAGTGATCTCCTCAGCATCACCATTGGAAATCTGGTCCATCTTTCTTCGCCACCACATCTTAGCATCCTTCGTCAAGAATTGAGAAACTACCTTCACTTTGGCCTCATCATAATAAATTTCCAAATGCTCCAATTATTACTCCATATACCATAGAAAATTGTGAATATTTTTTTCACTTCTTGTCTGATCATAGGATTGAGGTTGCTTGACTTTCACATGAGCAACTCCTCCACTCGAAATTTGCCCCACTACTTTATTCAAAACAACTATCTCATTTCATGCATGAGTAATATCTTTCTGCAATTTTAGGATTTATGCCATACCCTGGTCTTTCGCAACTCCAATCTCTTTGACTTCTTTCTCTGTTTGTGTATACAACCATTTCGTATACTCATAGCATATTTTGCGGTCTTCAAAGTCTTCCTTCAACTTTGTGTGCTCTACTTGTAACCTCGCTACCATATCCCGGTGTTTGGCATATTCAACTTTCATCGAAGTGATATCAGAAGCCATTTCATCAATCCTATCCATGACTCTATCAATGAGAACTGATTTGATGTCCTTGTTGGATTCTGTTGTCATAACTTGAGGTTCTCTTGCTTGATCTACCATCAGCTTCCTTTGTGATCTATATAGACAAAAAATTACATCTTCGTCCAAAGGTTTTTGATCCCAACTGTAACTCTGTTGTTGTATCTCTCCTATGATACCACCTATCACGCCCATATCTTGGCAGCAATCTTTAAACTGCACATAGGTAGGTGCGACACTGCTACCCAATTTCTTTTGACCAATACTATTGAGTGCGGGTTACGCCTAACATTCAACATAGTTATTTTTATGAAATCTAATAAGCATTCATCATTCTTACACAACGAAAATAACATTTATCATCATCATCATCATCATCATATAAATATTTACAACAGATAAAAATTCTTTTAGTGGGAAGGGCAACTCCCTAGTTATAATTTTCCCAAATTATAACAATAATACAAATTTACAAGTATTTTTACAACATCGGTCTTTGCCAAAAACCCCAGGTTCACCTTGACAAAATTTCCAAATTCCAACTCCACCTGTCTGTTCACGGTCGCCCACCCCTGGGTCAACCTTCGTTCAACCTCGCCTTGCTTTGTTCAACTTGTTCAGCCCGTGCACCATTTTCTCATTCAGCTTGTGTCATTATTCGCTTGTTTAGCGCGTGCACCATTTGCTCATCCAACTTATGCACTGTTCGCTCATTCAGCTCATTCATCATTCGACTTGTTCAGCTCGTTCAACTCGTTCACCATTCGACTCGTTCAACTCGTTCACCGTTCGGCTCGTTCAACTCATTCAACCCATTCGGCTCATTTAGCTCGTTCATTGTTCGATTCATTCAGCTCGTTCATCTCGTTCAGGTCGTTCGGCTCGTTCAGACCATTTGACTCATTCAACTCGTTCAGACTGTTCGACTCATTTAGCTCATTCACCATTTGACTCATTCAACCATCCGAGTAGGTGTGCCTAGGTCAACTCACTCATAGGGAGGGTTGCCCACCTGCAGCTTGTCCACACTGAAATCCATCGAAACCTACAGCTCAGGTTTTCTATCCTTGTTTTGGGTGTTTCATCCCTCGGTCTACCTACATCTTTACCTCTTCTATTCGCCTTCTCCTCTGCTTGTCCTCTTATGTTAGAACTCACTTGGAATGCTTGAAGTTGATGCCTTTTCTCCTCCAACTCATCAACGATATATACTCATCCTCCAAGGAGTTAAGGTTACAATTCTCCTAGTAATTCCAAGAGTTGCATCAATTTTCCCAACTATTCACTCCTCATGTGAGTCCACAGACTTGTCGGTTTTTTGACACCTTAGAAAACTCGTTGCATGCTTTTCCATACTTATTCAATTTTTCGTTTTTCAGATTTTTCGACTTTCAGATTTTTCGACTCTCCCAATGGCTCGTCGCAACTCATCATTACAACTCGTCATCGCATGTTTGCCCGGGTGCATTTAACCGAAAGCAACCGCTCATCGTAGTGCTAGCTCGTTGCCTTTAACCGAGATTTCGTCATCCTTCCATCGCTCGTCGCACACGCTCAACTCGTGGGCGTGACATGTATAATCACCTAAATCTCTTTCCCCACTATTAGATAAGTAAGGCACCAGAATAGTCAATATACATACATACATACATACATACATACATACATACATACATACATACATACATACATACATACATATATA
>APFE030950984.1:954-40425 GCA_000404065.3 Pinus taeda | reverse complement strand
ATTATTATTATTATTATTATTATTATATTTTTATTTTAACTATAATATGTGGACTAATTATATTGTTATCTAAAATTTTCGAAATAGACGTTTCAAAAGATCTATTGTGGTTCATCTTGAGGACAAGGATGAAAAACGAGATATGAAATTAGGTATAAATAGGAGAGATGCCCCATATGCCAGAAGTATCAGTTAGAAATTTAATTGAGTAAAATAAATAATTTTAGTTATAAGACAAACCTTACACATTACTTAGGTCAAAATAATATTAAAAAATAAATTAGTTGGGAAGGATATTAAATACTAATATAAAAATAATAGAATAATGATTAATATTAAACATAGATGACCCTTAATATATATATATATATATATGAAAAATAAAATGAAGAAAAAACAAACACAATAAGGAGTGAAACACATTAGAAACATAGAAGTCAAGAAGAAATGGCAGGAACACAACTCTTACATAAGGTCCAGCCATCATCCCTAGTGAGATTCCTCAGATGCTTTTCAATTTCAATGGCCTCAGGTAACTTCCTATGATGAAAGTGATCAATCCTAGTGATGACCTTGGAGTTCTCAATGCACACATGATGCAAATTTTTCTTTGCTCAACAATAGCTCATGAATGGTAACACCTATGCTCGAGGTCAGAAGCATGTTCGTGAATATGAATATTAATGGAGCGACCCATTTCCCTAATGTAGGGAATCCCACAAGAGCAAGGAATTGAATAAACCCCTTTCATGTCTTTAGGGTTAACTAGGTCCTTAATAGATCTAAGGGAGCTTCTAATGGTATTAAGGGAGTTAAAGGTAGCCAATACTTTATTCTTT
Organism: Pinus taeda; assembly: GCA_000404065.3. Classification (NCBI taxonomy): domain Eukaryota; kingdom Viridiplantae; phylum Streptophyta; class Pinopsida; order Pinales; family Pinaceae; genus Pinus; species Pinus taeda. The sequence goes on along the minus strand of APFE030950984.1, from coordinate 39,586 downwards.
TTAAGGATGTGAGCAATCTTGTTGGTGCTTCCCTCGATAAAAGGAAGTTTAACAATATGAACCAGATCATCTATGCCTTTTTTAACCCTCGGAGCCTTACTAGCTCTTTGAAAAGACTTAAGACCTTGAAAATTTCTATAACCATTCTTTCTAAAAAATCTCAAAACATGAGTTTTCTCCTCCTCTAGATGAGTAACATCCAAAATTCTTAAGGTATGAGTGGCTAGAGTGTTAAGAACTCCAATCTCCTCAGCCAGAAAGTGGTGGGAGCTTGCATGAAGATATTTCTCCATGTCAAATTTTTAATGAAAAACACGATGCTACAAGGAGCCATCATCCAACCTGTAGAGAAGAACATGGAGGAAGGGAAGGAACCCATCAACCCCAACCTCCAATGTAAACTTGATGGAGTCACTTTGAGAGTTAAGATGATGAAGGAAGAGGTCTAACTTCTCGCACCCGTGGGACTAGAAGACACAATCATCATCGACAAACCTTTTCCAATGCTTGGGTTTAAAAGGAGCGGAGGCCAAAGCTTTGGTCTAGGAATCCTCCATGAATAAGTTAGAAATGAGAAGGGATAGCGGGGATCCCATAGCAACACCACAAGTCTTCTCATAGGATTTCCTGTGGAAACTGAAAAAGATGGAGTTAAGGCAAAGGCTAACTAACTTGGCAGTGTTATGATTAGTGATCCTACTTATGACACTAATGGCTTCATAGATGGGGATTTTTGTAAAAAGGGACACCACATTGAAGCTCACAAATAAATCACAAGGGGCAACCTTCAAACCTTTAAACTCATTAACAAAAGAAGCAAAGTTATTAACAAAGGAATTAGTGCGACCAAGCAAAGGCTTGAGCTTTTGGGCAAGAAATTTGGCAAGGAAATAAGTAGGACCACCTATCATATTAACGATAGGTCTTAGAGGGGCCCCTTCCTTATGGATTTTGGGAAGATCATAGATTTATGGCTCCTTGTTGCACCATGTTTTTCATAAAAAAACTCACAGAGATCAATAAATTCATGCAAGCTCCCACCACTTTCCCGCCCAGAAGGTTGGAGCTCTTAACACTGTAGGCACTCGTGCCTTAAGAATTTCTAATGTTAGTCACCTGGAGCAAGAGGAATCTCATCTTTTGAGAGCTTTTAGAAAGAGCGAGTAAGGCTCTGAGGGTTAAAAAAGGTATAGATAATCTGATTCATATTGTTAAACTTAAGGTATAGATGATCCTATTCATATTGTTAAACTTCCTTTTATCGAGGGAACCATGGACAAGATTGCTCACATCCTTAAAAAGCATAAAGTCATCGCTACCTTTAACCCCCTTAATACCATGAGAAGCTCCCTTAGATGTGTTAAAGACCGAGTTAACCCTAAAGACATGAAAGGGGTTTATTCACTCCCTTGCTCTTGTGCGATTCCCTACATTGGGGAAATAGGTCGCTCCATTAATCTTTGTTTTCAGGAACATGCTGCTGACCTAGGCAGAGGCGTTCACGTTCCTCACCTACTGCTGAGCATGCACAAAAAACTTTGCATCATGTGTGCATTGAGAACTCTCAGGTCATCACTAGGATTGATCACTTTCATCATAGGAAATTACGTGAGGCCATTGAAATTGAAAAGTGTTCGGGAATCTCAATAAGGATGATGGCTCGACCTTAAGTAAGAGTTGGGTTCGTGCCCTTTCTTATTGACTTTTATTTTTATAATCTCTTTCACTCCTTATTGTGTTTGTTTTTATCTTAATTATTTTCATTAATATATAATTTTATTGATTGATTATTATTAATGCTATTATTTTTTAATTTTTTATATTTAAATTGTTTTTGCTTATTCATTTTTTTATATTTTTTATTTTTTAATGGCCATCTATGTCTAATATTGATCATTTATTCTATTATTTTTATTAGTATTTAATATCCTTCCCAATTAATTTATTTTTTATATTATAATTATATATATATTATATAAAATATAATATATATATATATATATATATATATTCAATATTATTTTTATTTTGACCTAACTAATCTGTAAACTTCCTCTTATAACTAATTTTTTTTTTTTATTCAATTAAATATATAACTGATAATTTTACATCTGGTTTTTCATCCTTGTGGTGAGGATGGACCACAATAGATGGTTCCAAACCTTGAGCGTGAAACAAGGATATGATTATTCCTAAAATTTTAGATAATGATAGAGATCACAGAAGTCTAAAATCAATAATTATGTTGTGTTTAAATGCTTTAAATATTAAATTATGAATAAATTAAATGTTTTTTAAATATTTAAAAGTAATTTTTTTATTTTTATAAGGTAAAATGAAAATGAAAATGAAAATATTTTATGAATAATAGACATCAATATTTTGCTATTATTTTTTTAAATATTATTTTATTAAATGTAAATTACTTTAACAACATGTAAAGCACCTCAAACAATATTTATAATGCTATAAAATATTTAGTACAACCTTTATGTCTAAACCATACAACATACGTACATGAACATGCCAATTCTTTTGAAATTTTTAGCACCACAATGTTTTCTTTAAGGACTGCACATCAGGAATTCATCTTTTGTTTTTCTTACGGAATGATCTTGTGCAATCCGAGCAATCTGAGAGTTCTCAACTTCATTGTTGAGGGAGGAGTCTCTAGGCTACAGCACACTGAGGTGCTGACAGTTTCCCTAATATGCTTTAGAATCAAATCATAAAGCTTTTGAGGGTTTGCTTTTTCCTCCTTGAAGATCCTCTTATTTCGTTCTTTCCACACATTCCAGATAACAAATCCTTGCCTAATTAATTACCTCATTTTCCAAAAAGCTCCTCCTCCAATTATTTAGGGTGTTAGTGATACTCTCTCTGTCCTTATCTGATTGTAGGAATATGTTATAGAAGGAATTCCACAACCAGTTGGTGTAGGACCAGCCATTGCAGATGTGCTCCATAGTCTCCTCTTGCTCTTCACAAAGCTGACATTTAGAAGGCCCCAAGACACCCCTTTTCCTAATATTGTTGATGAGCCCCAAATTGGGTAACTTATTGGGCTCATTTTGCCTAATTGTCCTTGTTCAATCCTCCATTTTTCATAGATTATGCATGGTTGTTTTAGAATGTTTATGTTATTTGAACGAATAAGGGTGGTCACTCTGCCAGGGAGGCTAATACGTTGTTATTTCTGGTTTTTTGAACAAAGTTTGGAGCAAAACCAAACAATTATGGGCCAGGTGATGGCCAAGCTTAAGGTGAGGATTCATAGGGGGGTTGTCTCTAGCATTAAATGGCCCTTCCTCGTAATCTCCACCCTCAACTCCAAGGTCAACAACCCACCAAAACGAATCATAAAGGTAGCCAAGCAGCTTTGGGAAGAGTGATTGTTTACTAGCAGTTGGAACAGTTGAGTCCCTTGAATTTAGGAGGGCTGATAGGTCCCTCGTAGTGTATAAAAAGGAAGGCCTCAGCCTTCGTAGTTTACTTTTGGAACTGTTGTATTTTTGCACTATTGTGATGTCATTTTCTCAGCTCGTTTTCTTGTAGCTACTGATGTATAACTTTCTTGTGATGATTATTTTTGGATAATGAAAAACAGTTCTATTTGGCATCAGCTCTGAGTTGTTTATAGGAAGCTGTAGCTCTTGGGGTTGGGCCCAACCTAAGAGCCAAGGCCTCCTTTATGTACTGTTATTTGTTTTTTATGTCTCTGTAAAATAATTTCTGTTAAGTAGAATAACATCTTGTTGGTTACATAGGTCATGGTTAATGATTAGATAGGCTTTTCATGTTCATTAGTGAGCTGCTAGGATAATAACAGGGGAGATCTTCCAAAAAGGGTCATCAAGCACCTCTGGTTTCACCTCTCCCTTAGTGGGATCGAGAACTGGGATGAAGGTGACCTTGCTGGCCACCAAAAACACTATATTTTCTTCCACATGCAACCATTAGTGTTTGATTCTTGTTTGCAGAAGTTGGTTACATGTTCAGATTCTTGATTGCTTTGTTTCATAGTGGTTATACATGGTCTCATTGCAAGTAAACTTCGGTTTAGTCTCTTTACTGTTAGCTAGATCAGATTAGGTTAGCATAACTAGATCTTTGATTTCCTTCAAGTCTTTGCTGGTTCAGTTCGAAAAACAAATTTCACGTCACCCGTACCATTTCTCTATCTTTCCGTACTCCATCAAACCCATCTGCTCTGTCCCCTAACGTCGATTCTTGCCTCACGTTCGCCATTTTCTCACTTTTCCCTAATTCCCCATATCCTTGTGCCACATTGCTCCACTGCCTCTTGGACAAGTTCCGCCATCCTTGCCACTCCTCATCTCCATTACCCAAGCCCTAGACCTCTTCACACACCTAGCTCACCTCCATACCCACTCCATCTTTCTTCCTCCATACATCCTCCAAAATCCCATTTTTGAACATCCTGTAGAAAATTACAGACATCCTGTAGAAATTCCAAAACATCTTGTAGAACCCCTGCAGACTTCCTGTAGAAGCTCACAAATGAGGTTTCTTGATAGCCAAACTCTGTGAAACTGTCTGGAAAGGTGTTAGGGACACCTTAGGCCCTCTCTAAACCTTCCTGACCTCTTCCAATCATTTCCTCTCGCCAATCCACGTCTGCATAGTCAAAAATAGTTAAATCGCATGCATGATAATTCTGACAACTTATTCAAAAATAGAAAAAGATGGTTCTTTCATATTTTACTGTAGAAATAGCTTAGATACATGCATTTCATCTTCTTAGAATTCAATGGCATCTCTCCCACTAGCTTGCATCCTCTTTCTTCCTTCAGTAGAGCTAGCTGGTAAAATTAGGGTTTGCTAGGATTTGCGTTTGCTTTCAGCTTTTCAGTTTCCTTCTGCAAATAGATTAGCTTTCTTCGAGTTATCTTCCATCCATCAGTTAGAAAGCTTCTTCTCAGAGCTCATAGAAGTTGGCTTGAGCCCCTAGCGGACTTGTGCCAGCTGACTAAGTGACAGTTGCGGCAACAACTAGTACTTGTGCATACAACATCGTCGCTTCCAAGTTTGTTACGGACTACCGGGTTGATAAAAATAAATAAGGGAGTCCTAGGAGTTGCAACATTGTTGCTGCAATACTGGATCCCACCATCTTTTCGGCGCCGTTTCTGGGGAAGCGTCAAAGTATTTGTGATTGCTACTTTTCTTCTATTCTCCACTACAAACTTCCGCTAAGTAGTTTATTTCATTTCCATTCTGCAATTTCATTTTCACAAAAATATATTAGACATTTCCTGCTTTCATAGATTAGCATTTCAATTCTGCAATTTCATTTCTGCAAGCATAAACTAGCATTTCATTCCTGCAATTTCATTTGAGCAAAATAGATTAGTCCTCTCCTGCTTTCATTTCAATTCCGCATTTTCATTTCAGCAAGGTAGATCTTAGTTCGTTGCAGTTTAATATATTTCAGTTCTACGGGTACAAGAAAAAAAAGAAAAAGAAAAAAATCTTTCCATTTCATGCCTCGTAGGAACAGAGATAAAACCGAAAAATTCCTACCCAACAACCCCGCCACATCACTGACTCACTCTTCTCTCTTCTTTGGTGACAGTGATCTAGAAGAACCTATAGGTGAACCTCCAAAGATATACAAAGATCCTATAACAAAAGAAGAGCGAGAGAACATTCCTTTTGAGACCATGGTTGAAAAAAAAAAACGGTAGAGAAGATGACGAGAGAATAGAAGGTGCCTTTCCCATCCGAGAGACGAACGGGGACATGAAAATGAAAAACATAAGTCCCTCAGCCTTACCTCACTTCCATGGATTGACTACTGAAGACCTTGATACCTTCCTGTTTGAGTTTCTTGTCCATTGTCGAACTTATGACTATGATGAGGATGAGCAAAAGTTGAAATTTTTTCCTTCTACCCTCAAGGATGCAGCACTACATTGGTTTATGGGGTTACCTGGAAACAGTATCACCACTTGGGCTCAGATGCAGCAAGCCTTTAAAAAAAAATACCGGGACTACTATAGGTCCAAGGAAACAAAGGGAGAGATCTTTCGAATGACCATGGGAAGTGATGAGTCTTTAGAAGATTACGAGGAAAGGTTCCAACTTAGTTATAAACGGGTCAGGTGTACACTGGACCCTGAATATCTAAAGTTGGTTCTGCTCCGAGGAGTCCCTGAAGACCTTCTAGATACCCTTCACATGATAGCTAGAGGGGACAACTACCAACTACCTTATGAGGACATAAAGAATGTGTTTAGAAACCATTCTAGGGCGGCCAGGAAAAGAGGTAGAGGGAATCCACTTTCAGCTAGTACCACCTTCTCCAAGCATGAGTTTGCTAATCAGATGGAAGACCTCAAAAGTGAGATGAGACAGACCATTGCCATGTAGCTTGATACCTTCCGAATTCAACAAAAGAAAGAGGAAGCTGAGAGGGATTTGGCCATTTTTTGTCCCAGATGTATGAGGAAGCACCCTAAGAACGAGTGTCCATTGCACTCAGTAGAGGTGTGTTTGATTTGTGAGGAAGACCACCCCACCAACCAATGCCCAACCTTGCCCAGATTTAAAGCCATGTACCTAGGGACTGAGGCGAGTACTGAACCTCTCTACTTCCTCAACCAAAGGAGGTCACATGGGCCCAGACCTTACAAGGAGGGGATGCAAGGGACATCCCAAGATTATTATAACCCCAACCAATCTACTCATATACCTTCTTGGGGCCCCCCTGCTCATCCTTCCTATTCGCACCTCCTCCGTCGTCTTATCCATCTCAATACCATACTCAACCTACTACTCATTCGTTTCACTCCCATGTCGAGCCACTACCTCAGTGGAATGCACCTCAACCAGGGTGGAGGCCCCAATACAACTCTCCTCACACCATTCTGCCTCCACCACCGGCACAACCACAACCATTACCTCTTGCTCCTCCAAGACAACCCCAGATGCCTGCTCAACTGAACCCGAATCCCAACAACAGACAGTCCCAACAGGTATATACTGGGGAGACAACATGCCCTACCTATGTTGTGGAGATCCAGGAGATCAATCTGCGATCTAGGAAGGTCCTTCCAAAATTCCAACCTCCTCCCCTAGAGGAGGAGGAAGAGAAACAGTAAAGTGTACCCAAAACCATTACACCCTTTCTTGAGTGACTAACAGTAGCCACGCAACCAAACCGAGGGGAGACTGAACTTCTGGGTGAACTCAAGTAGTTGTGTGTGAAAATAGCACTTCTCGAGGCCATAAAAGATGTACCAATATACAACAAATTGATCAAGGAGAAGTGTTTTAGGCACCCAGGCAGGCACAAGAGAGATGCCCCGACTATTAATGTCATAGGAAAACTGTTCGATCTGATGTTGGGGCAAGTAATCTGTCCAAAATATTTGGACCCTAGGAGTCCTGTAGTTGATGTCCACATCAATGGCTCCATAATCCCCCATACCATGATTGATTTAGGGGCTGCCATTAATGTGATGACCAGGGACACTATGCTTAAACTCAACCTTCAGAGTTCCCTAAGGAAGACCTCAACAGTATCGCAGTTACCAGACTGCTCCACCGTGACTCCCGAAGGGATTGTGGAAGATGTCCTGGTCTCTGTTGACTCTTGGGAGTACCCTGCGGACCTCTTGGTCCTTCAGCCAAAGGAAAAACTCACTAGATACCCCCTCATTTTGGGAAGGACTTGGTTAGCTACTTCGGATTCTTACATCAGCTGTCGAGCTGGAAGCATGACCATCAAGAATGGGTTGATGTCCAAGCAGCTAGTCTTATACCCTCCTGCCCAACCTCTGCTAGAACATGACTTACCTCTCTGGTTCGATGAGGGGGATGAGGACGAGGTCTACTCTGCACCATTTTGCACGGTAGAAACCAGCAGGGGAGGTCCTTAAACCAAGGATGACTTGATTGAGAACTTGATTCAAAATCCACCTCCCAGTGCACTGTCCTTAGAAGAGTTGGTTGAAGATACCCAAGCTAGCGCTTTAGTGGACCTCTGTGTGACTGATTTGACCTCTTCTCGAGTTAAGAATGTGGAATTTTCCCTGAAATAACTTTAAAGATTAGCTCCTCCCTATCTCTCTCTCGGGAAAAAGAGCTATGTAGCCTGTTGAACCGCCATTTGGAGGCTTTTTCCTGGAGCTATAAGGAAAGGAAAGGAGTCCATCCTTCGGTCTATACCCATCATATTTACATTAAAGAGGATTGTAAACAAGTCAAGGAGCCTCAGAGGAGAATGAATCCAGCCCTTAAAGACATTGTCAAAGAGGAATTGCAAAAGTTATTGGATAGAGGATTCATCTACCCCATCTCCAATAGTGAGTGGGTTTCACCTCTAGTGCTTGTGCCCAAGAAGAACGGGAAGTGGAGAATCTGCGTAGATTACCGGGAACTTAACAAAGCCACCAAGAAAGACCATTTCCCTTTGCCTTTCATAGATCAAGTGTTGGATGGACTGGAAGGGAAGAAGTTCTTCTCTTTCCTAGATAGGTTCAACGGGTATAATCAGATCCAAATCAGCCCGGAGGACTAAGATAAGACCACCTTCACTTGTCCATGGGGTACCTTTGCTTAACGAGTCCTTCCCTTTGGGCTATGCAACGCTCCTGCCACTTTCCAGAGAGTAGTATTGAGCATATTTGCTGAGTTGGTTCATGATTCTGTGGAAATCTATATGGATGACTTTACTCCTGATGACTGAAGGGACCGTGTTAGGTCATACCATTTCTCAGCAAGGATTGCAGGTGGATCCTAACAAAATTGTTATCATCCAAAAGGTTCCATCTCCTCAAAAGGTGAGAGATGTTTGGAGTTTTCTAATCTTAGCAGGATATTACAAAAGATTCATTAAAGATTTCAGTAAGCTAGCCTCGCCTTTGTTTAGCCTCTTAGGGAAAGATGTTGAGTTTCAATGGACTAACGACTGTCAAGGGGCTCTGGATGAGTTGAAAGATAAGATGTTGTTTGCCCCCATCTTGAGAGGTCCAAATTGGGCCCTACCTTTCAACATCCACACTGATGCCTCAAAAAAATCCAAAGGGGCCGCCTTAGGACAAGTTGAGGAGAAACTTCCATATGCCATATACTTTGTCAGCAAAAACCTATCCAAGGCAAAGATGAACTATACTGTAACCAAGAAAGAGTTCCTGGCTATAGTCCATCCCTAAACAAGTTTAGGCACTACATCACTGGTTATCAAACATTCATACACATTGATCATGCTACGATTAGATACTTAATGAATAAGCCTGTTGTAAAAGCTCATGTCATTATATGGTTACTTTTTTTGCAGCAATTTGATTTGACTATTGTCGATAAGCCATGTAAGGAAAATGTTGTTGCTGACTTCTTGTCTAGATTGGATTTACCTACAGGTGAAGAAGGAACAGTGGATGACCAGATGCCAGATGAACACCAGTTTGCTATATTAGTACTCTCTCCATGGTTTGCTGATATAGCAAATTACTTGGTCTTAGTACAGTTCCCTCCGCATCTATCCTGAAAGGAGAAGAGCAGAATTGTGAGGAAGCGTGCCCCATTCACTTGGATTGATAGTAACCTATTCAAACTTGTCCTAGATCAGATCTTGAGACGTTGTGTTAGGGAGGAGGAAGTCTTTGACATTCTCCTAACCTGTCATAATGGACCCTATGGAGGCCACTTTGCAACAAAAATGACTACCTTCAAAATTCTACAGGTAGGCTACTATTGGCCTACTCTTCATCAAGATGTCAAAAGATACATCAGTCAGTGTGACTGATGTGAGAGGATGGGGAAACCGACCTCAAGGGATGAAATGCCTCTCCAACCTCAAGTGAATTTCGAGCCATTTGAGAAGTGGGGCATGGATTTTGTAGGACCCATCAACCCTCCTTCAAAGAAAAGGTCTTACATCATTGTGTGCAGCGACTACCTGACAAAGTGGGTAGAAACCAAGGCAATCAACGTAGCAATAGAAGAAAAGGTGGCTGAGTTTTTAAGATAAAATATCTTCTACAAGTTTGGCTACCCAAGAGAGTTAGTCACCGATCAAGGAAGCCAGTTCACCTCCAACCTAATTGAAGATTTTCTTGCTCATCATAAGATCAAGCACAGGACTTCCACCCCATACCATCCCCAAGCAAATGGGCAGGTGGAAGTCACTAAAAGAGCGTTGGAAGGGATTTTGACTAAGGTGGTGAGAAGAAACAGAAAGGATTCGGCAGATCCCCTAGTTGAGGCCACCTGGGCCTACAACACAACTTGGAAGACTACAATAGGTTTCACACCTTATGAGCTGGTCTACGGGAAGAAATCTTTGTTGTCAATAGAGTTCGAGTACAACACATTGAGGGTGGCAGCTCAGCTGGACCTAGATCTCAGCCATGTTCAACGTGAAAGATTATTGCAGCTGAATGGATTAGATGAACACAGAATGCACGCCCTCCTCCACTCAGAAGTATTTCAACTCTAGAGGAAGATATGGCATGACCGACACCTTAATGAAAAGCAAGTCAAGCGGGGAGATTGGGCGCTGCTGTATGACTCAAGATATAAGGATTTCAAAGGAAAGCTGAGGACAAGATGGTTAGGGCCATATATAGTCGAGAAATGCAATGACAATGGTTCAGTCCTTATCAGGACCATTGATGAAGAAGCCATCCCCATGCTTGTCAATGGGCATCGATTCAAAATTTACAAGAAACCCCTTTCGAGGCAGGAGTTCATTGAAACTGTGGAAATATCAGTGCTAGTAGTAGAGCAGGGTTCTGCCTCTATTCTGGCCACACCTTGATCATAAAAAAAAAAAGGAATAAAAAGATCCCTAGGTGAAAACCTCTTTGAGGCACCTAGGGCAGATAGTGAGGGTGAAAACCTCATGGAGGTGCCCCAACTGTCTCTCAGAAAATAAAGAAATGGAATAAAAAAGATACTTGGGTGAAAACCCCTCTAAGGTGCCCAGGGAAGATAGTGGGGGTGAAAACCTCATGGAGGTTCCCCTGCTGTCTCTCAGAAAAAGGAAAAAAGAAAAAGTAAAAGAAACAGGTCTAGTCTCTGGAATTATTACAGGTTGCAGGGAATAGAGTGCAGATAAAGAGGGTCACACAAAATGAGGACAGGGGTTCGTACCAGGCTACCAGACATCCTTACAGACACTCCCTCCATAGCCACTCACTTTTTCCAGGATTTGAAGACATTTGGGTGAGATTCAACCTCCTACAGGAAGTTCTGAGCTTTCTAGAGGAAGTTTTGGGGCTTTCTACAAGAAGTTCTGCATTTCTACAGGAAACATCTTGTAGAGCCTTCAGGCAGGCCAAAATCGATTCTGGAAAGGGATTTAAAGCTTGAAGTCTATTGATGAGGCCTGCAGCCACCCCTCTCTTCCATCCATCACATGTTTCATCTCTTTCCACCGCGAGTGCAACAGTCTGGTTATGTATTCATGCACAGGCATACAAGGAGTCCTGTTTTCCTTAGATTGAAATTTTTTTCCCAAGTGACAAATCAAGCACACAAAGGCTCACACACTCTACCTGTCAAAGCTCCATCAGGACCCTTAATCCACGAATACAACCTTGCCCATTTCAGCATGCATCCCAGGAGGAGAAGCAGCTACACGATGTCCTACAGGAATCCTGTAGCAGCTGATCCGTCTCGAGCACATACTATGGAGTCAATAGCAGCTGAAATCAACATAGGGGACATGTAACAAGCTTTGCTCGGACGTTAATACCTCCTCAATAGCTGAAATCAGACGGAGCTTGTGCATGCAACATTTACAACCAGAGGATCAGGTCCCAAAGCCGTGCATACAACATCAACCAATGAGAGAAGGAGTTCCAGCACCTGTGCACGAAGCAGTAGTGAGCAAAGCCATCATTCCACGTCCCGAAGCCTGCAAAACATGTCCACGCCCACACAGGTAAGTGTCTAACCTTATTTGTCAAATTGCATAGACTATACTCTGAAAACTGCATGTCTGTGAAATGGTGCAGATTGAAGGAATTCAGTGGCCAGTCAATTGGCCACCCACAGTCATTCGAATGGCCTTGTGGGATCCGAACGAGCTCGGTTACATGAAAGAGATGTGCAGCCGACACGTGGGAAGTGTCCAGTCGGGGAGAATCGGCGAATTGGCAATAATGGCAGCAGTTAATGGCAGAGAAAGGAAATGGCAGTAAGAGACATGACGGGGAATGATAGTTGTGACGTTGGCTAACAGATCGGCCTGGACACCTCACCCCCTCGCCAGGAATTGCGCTATAATTCGAAATTGCTCGGTCGAAGAACTCATGATGAACCATTGTCATGTACACTTCCAACAGTTTTCAGCAAAGTACGCATCATCCTCCTCTGTAGTTTGTTAGCCTGAGCTTCTCAGCCTGTTTCAAAATCCTCTCATGTCCCAGGCTTGTTCAAAAGTGTCGTGACATCCTCTAGTACCCGGAAAAGATCTTTATAGGAAGGAGCTCTACAGGAAACACGGCATAGCCTCCCAAAGCAGGGAAACCTGGACTGTCTGCGTCAAAATTGGAGTTTCGAAGAGAGGTAGGCTCGAAAACACCATTCCCATGAATGATATTTCGAAAAGTGGTGAATTAAACTGTTTGGAGTAGGAGAATTAGAAGTAAGTCTGCCTGTGGGTCAAGAACAGTAGTTTGCCTGTGTGATACATGGAAGTTTTCAGTTGGTTCTGCGTCAAATTCTGCTCCATGGTTCCTGTTAACAAGTTCCTCCTATAGAAATGATAAACCACTGTGAGGGCTAACTTGTGCATGAAGAATGTGACTTTTATGTGGTTGTATGCATGCTGGGGATGAAAATTAAGCTCTACACTTTGCCTGTGGGAGTCTAATTCCTTTTTGATAGTCGAGTTTTGGGCAGCAACAACATTATAACCAAGGAATTGGTGCAAAGTGAAATATAAACACCTGATGGATACTGTCTTCAAAGTTCAGGGGAGGAAACCATAAACATAATACCCATTTCTGATTAGAGCACAAGCCAAAATAGAGTACTCTCACCATGCCAGGAGTGTTTATCAGGAACAAACCCTCTGATTCCAAGAAATTGCGAGAAACCCCTGAGTTGGTGGACCTATTCACCCGTGCCAATTGGATGACCTTCTGTGACAGAATTCAAGGTCATGACGATGAGGTAACAGAAGAGTTCTTAATGTCTCTGCAGCCTAAATCGAAGACACTAGCCACTGTAAATTTCAGAGGGTTGACCTTAAAGCTTACCCCACAGCTCATTAGTCGAGTCACTGATCTACCATTGGGGATACCCTGGAACAAAGAGGAGAGGGCATTGGGCCAAAAAGCCAAGAAAGAATTCCTCCTACTAGAGGAACAATTTTCAGAAGATAAGAATGGGGTCCGGAGAGCCAGCCTACACCGTTTTTGGAGCAAGGTTAGCCTTTAGATCATAAAATACATTACCTGTGAGGGGTGGTTTTGTATTGTTTACGGCTATCACTTCCGGTTGCTAACTAAACTCAGACATAGGATGGATTTCCCCTAGAACAAAAGTTAAGCATCCCCTATTTCCTCCTACAATCATTAATTAAGTGTGGCAACAAATTTAAGGAAGGGACTCCGAACAAGCTGGCCCATCATGGGCTTATCAAGCTTCTAGTGGAAGATGCCCTCAATACCTACACTGTCCCTCTCTCCTGGGAGAATTTCCGCAATATGTCCAAGGATGATGATATCTGAATTCTGGCCGAGGGTCTCACTTCATCCAGCAGTGAGGAAAGGGAGCACATTGAGGCAGAAGAGAAAGCCTTCGGTAAGGAAACCCAGGACAGACCACCACAGAAATAACAATAAGAGAAACAAGAGAAAGGCCAAGTTTCCAAGCCCAAAACTGTGGGTTGAATAAAGGCACAAACACCAAGGGAGAAATGATTGCAAATCAGGGCAGAGAGGACTGAAAAAGTCGAAGCAAGTGAGGGCACACCCAAGGAAACCACAGTAAAATTAAAAGAGAAGGCACCCCCAGCCAACCAAGCCAAAACTGTGAAAACCGTTTCTACAAGAAGCCAGAAACCCGTTTCTACAGGAAGCCAGAAAACAGTCAGCACAGGACCTTCTACAGGAAGTCTGGAAAAAGGGCAAAAGAAGGAAAAGTCACCTGAGATTTTAGCCAGGGAGGCAGCAGTTATGCTGGCCACCCTAAGCATATCTCCAAAGTAGAAAGGGAAGAGGAAGAGGAAGGCTTCCATGTATTTTTAGGCAAGAAGGAGCATGAGGATAAATACTAGTAGACCCCATCCACTGTCAAAAGAACCAATCACGATTGTAGACACCCCAACTACACAAAAGGAGAGGTTTCCCTCCAAGGCATCCATCACTTATGAACGAGGGAGCCCGAAGACATCCACCTGGAGAGAAGGCATGAAAAAGTTGGATACAAAGGCGTCTCTACAGGATGCTGAGACTGTTCTACAGGAAACACTGGCTAGGCTAAAGGAGACCGAGGAGATGGAAGGTGAGGTAGCTAAATCACTACAGGAGGAAGAAAATGTGGAGAACATTGTGGAACCTAGCCCTCAGCCCAACTTGGGCTCCTACTATAACTTCTTGGAGGCGGAAAGGATCATTCCCCAAAAATTGACAGTGCCACTTTTTCTTGCATTAGAAGAAGAGAGAGTGAGGACCCACACTTAGATGAAAATCGCTAAGTCCAAGGGGGTGGAAGATATAGGTGCCCTGGAGGAACAACTCAAGGAGTCAAGAAGAGAATTGGCTATGGTACGACATGTGGAGAGCTGCGAGTGGGCCAAGCTACAGGAAGAAAATGAGCTGCTTAGACAACAGTTACAGTTGCAGGGATAGAAGAAGGAAGACAGGCCTCACATCTTGGGAGAACAACAGCAACAGGAGGATCCCAGAACCGCCAAAGATACCACTGATGAATAGCAGAGAAGGGAAGGGATGTAGGCTGAAATTGAGACACTGAATCGATAGCTACAGGAAAAAGAATTGCAAGAAGGCCTAGAGATATAGTCTCTGAAACAGTAGGTACAAGAAAAGGAGGTCCAGCTGGCCTGCATGGCCAGTTGGGCGATGGAAGCTCTACAGTGTAGGCAGCCAGCAAAATCGTATGCCCTATACCTCAGGGATCAGTGGTTGCAGTTTCAGATCAACACTCTGGCACAGAGAGTTATCACTCCATTCCAAAACCACCAACAATTCATGGATTTATGTGACAGCAGTGCGTCAGAGGACAAGGCCAAAATATCAGAGTTCTACCTACACAATTTGGCCCTTCCCAACATAAACTTGCGGGACCCCAACACTGCAACAGGGGACGTGCAACTTATGGCCATGGCCTCTTGGCTAAATCATGAAGAAAAGAGAGCAGGAGAGGTCAGAGATGTTATGGACAAGGAACTACATGAACCACTATTGATTAGAGCAGAGCGAGGGGATGCCTGAGGACTAATATCTGCCCACCAACACTTGGCAAATGACTCTCAGGCCCTACTAGATTACATGGATCAACAAGCTCAAGCCATAGCACATTTTGAGGACATGGAGTGACTGTTGGGGGACAACTGTGTTCATACTTTCACCCGAAGGTGGAACACATTGTCCCACAACCTAAAAATTAGAGAATACCACACCCCAACTAGAATGAGGGAGTCATTGGCATGAGTACCTCTGTGAAAAAATTCCATGAATAATTTCCAGGCCAACTGGATAGGCCTCAAGTTAAGTCCACCTTTTCTTTTGGGGCTGCTGGAAGGAGGAAAAGAAGAGGAGGAACATAGGCAGTGGGAAGAAGTGGAAAGGAAGGCCAAATTTCATGACAGTGGAGAAGATATCACCTCAAAGGCCTGGGACATGAGGGAGGCAATCAAGCCAATCAAGGATGAGGAGCTGGACTAGTTGCTCGGAGGATGAGGAACCCATTTAGCAGGGGGGTGATGATGAGCCCCAAATTGGGTAACTTATTGGGCTCATTTTTCATAATTTTCCTTGTCCAATCCTCCATTTTTCATAGATTATGCATGTTTTTTTAGTATGTTTATGTTATTTGAACGAATAAGGGTGGTCACTCTGCCAGGGAGGCTAATACGTTGTTATTTCAAGTTTTTTGGACAAATTTTGGAGCAAAACCAAGCAATTATGGGCCAGGTGATAGCCAAGCTTCAGGTGACGATTCGTAGGGGGTTTGTCTGTGGCATTAAATGGCCCTTCCCCGAAATCTCCACCCTCAACTCCGAGCTCAACAGGCCACCAAAACGAATCCTAAAGGCAGCCAAGTAGCTTTGGGAAGAGTGACTATTTACTAGCGGTTGGAACAGTCGAGTCCCTTGAATTTAGGAGGGATGCTAGGCCCCTCGTAGTGTATAAATAGGAAGGCATCAGCCTTCGTAGTTTACTTTTGGAACTATTGTATTTCTTCACTATAGTGATGTCATTTTCTCAGCTCCTTTTCTTGTAGCTACTGTTGTATAACTTTCTTGTCATGATTATTTTTGGATAATGAAAAGCAGTTCTATTTGGCATCAACTCTGAGTTCTTTATAGGAGCCTATAGCTCTTGGGTTTGGGCCGAAACTAAGAGCCAAGGCCTCCTTTATGTATTGTTATTTGTTTTTTATGTCTCTGCAAAATAATTCATGTTAAGTAGAATAACATCTTGCTGGTTACATAGGTCATGGTTAATGATTAGATAGGATTTCCATGTTCATTAGGGAGATGCTAGGATAATAATAGGGGAGATCTTCCAAAAAGGGTCATCAAGCACCTCTGATTTCACCTCTCCCTCAGTGGGATCAGGAGCTGGGATGAAGGTGACCTTGCTGCCACCAAAAACACTATGTTTACTTCCCCATGGAACCATTAGTGTTTGATTTTTGTTTGTAGAAGTTGGTTACATGTTCAGATTCTTGATTGATTTGTTGCATAGTGGTTATACATGGTTTCATTGCAAGTAAACTTTGGTTCTGTCTCTTTACTGTTAGCTAGATCAAATTAGGTTAGCACAACTAGATCTTTGATTTCTTTCAAGTCTTTGTTGGTTCAGTTGGAAAAACAAATTTCAGAGCACCCATACCATTTCTCTATCTTCCCGTACTCCATCAAACCCATCTGCTCCATCCCCTAATATGGATTCCTACCTCACGTTCACCATTTGCAAACTTTTCCCTAGTTCCCCATATCCTTGTGCCACATTGCTCCACTGCCTCTTGGACAAGTCCCACCATCCTTGCCTCTCCTCATCTCCATTCCCCAAGCCCTGGACCTCTTCACACACCTAGATCACCTCCATACCCACTCCTTCATCTTTCTTCCTCCATCCATCCTCCAAAATCCCATTTCTGAACATCCTATAGAAAATTACAGACATCCTATAGAAATTCCAGAACATCCTGCAGAACCCCTGCAGACTTCTTGCAGAAGCTCACGAATGAGGTTTCTTGATATCCAAACTCTGTGAACCTCTCTAGAAGGGTGTTAGTGACCCCTTAGGCCCTCTCTGAACCTTCCCGGCCTCTTCCAATCATTTCCTCTTGCCAATCCACCTATCCACAGTCAAAAATAGTTAAATCGCATGCATGATAATTCTGACAACTTATTCAAAAATACAAAAAGATGGTTCTTTCAGATTTTGCTGTAGACATAGCTTAGATACATGCATTTCATCTTCTTAGAAGTCAATGGCATCTCTCCCAGTAGTTTGCATCCTCTTTCTTGCATAAGTAGAGCTAGCTAGTAAAATTAGGGTTTGCTAGGGTTTGCGTTTGCTTTTAGCTTTTCAGTTTCTTTCTGCAAATAGATTAGCTTCCTCCGAGTTAGCTTCCATATATTAGATAGAAAGCCTCTTCTCAAAGCTCATAGAAGTTGGCTTGAGCCCCTAGCGGACTTGTGCCAGCTGACCAAGTGACAGCTGCGACAAGAGCTAGTACTTGTGCATACAACACTATCGCTTCCAAGTTTGTTACGAACTACCAGGTTGATAAAAGTAAAGAAGGGAGTCCCAGGAGTTGCAACATTGTTGCTACAATACTTGAGCCCACCAATTGTCCCAAGTCAAAATTTTCCTATGGTGCACCAACCACATAAAGAGCTTGATTTTCATCCATCCTTGATGAGACTAGAGTTGCCTCCAAGATTTTTCTTGAACACAGTATTCCAGCCGCAGGAGAATATACTTTGCTTCCTTGAGATTGAAGGTGCCTTTACTATTATTACCCCATGTTAGTTGATCCTTCCCCTCTGTGACCAAGATCATCCTTTGTTTTAAAATACCTCTCAGTTCTTCTGCTTTTGTTGTAATTAGGCTGCTATTTCTACAATCAATGTTGCGCTAGTTTCTCCACTTGTCCTGTCCCTAAGGGAAGATCTAGAAATCTTCAACCTTATGAAATCCCTGGCAATTTGTTTACTATTTGATGCTTATGAAGTCCTCCTTTAACAGCACCAGTTCTTGTTGCCATTTTTCCTCCCAAAAGAGTACATGCTCCCCATCTCTGATTTCCCAGAAACTGTGTTGTTGCACTATATTTCTATTCTCCCAAGCCTTGTTCCAGATAAGAGAGACCCTTAAATCTCCTGACATTCTGACAATATTAGTATTGTGCGAGGAACTGGCATATTTTTCTTTCCAGACCCTTTCCCAAAGGGCTCTTGGCTCTCGCATCCATCGCCACCAAAGCTGGCTCCTAGAACTTTATTTAGAATTTCTAGATCATCTAAGCCTAGACCCCCATGGCTTTTGGGTTTGCAGATTTTTTCCCAGGAAACCACGGCCCATTTCTTCCTTCTTTCCTCCTTACCCCACAGAAAATATCTATGAATGTTTCTAATTTTTTCTAAGACTCCTTTGGGAGCTAGAAGGGCTAATAACATGAAAATTGGGATGGACTGAAGAACTGCCTTAGTCAGAACTAGTCTTCCCACCAAGTTCAAGGCTCTAAAGGTCCATTTTTTAACTGTATCCTACAACTTGATTATCATAGGATCCCAAATACTTTTAAGCATAGCCTTTTCTATGAGAGGAACTACCAAATATTTTGAAGGGAGGGAGTCCCTTCGGAAGCCCAAGATCCTTGAGATATTCCTTTGAATAGCAATGTTAGTATTAAAGAATAATATTTTTTTATTTGGTGAGATTAACTTCCATCCATGAAGCCTTTGTAAAAGCATTGAGGATTTGCTTGTAGGCAGTCGCTTCTTTGACTATGGGAATACCTTGTAACATGGTGTCATCTACAAATTGTTGCTGCGTAAGAGACTGTCCATTCTTCGATACTTGAAGACCCTTGAGTTTGCCAATATTTTTTGCCTGCTTGATAGCCCTACCCAGTCCTTCCATCATGAGGATGAAGAGAAAGGGAGAGAGTGGGTCTCCCTGTCTCAGGCCTCTTGAGGGAAAGAAGACGGCTGAGGGAGAGCCATTAACCAAGATAGAAAATCTAGAAGTAGTTACCAGAGCCATAACCCATCTTATCCAGTTGTGATCAAACCCGAAGGTAATGAGTATCTTCTTGATATATCCCCAATTGACCTTATCATACGCTTTAGCAATATCCAATTGCATGATCATCCCCACTTACTTTTTTCTTTTAAGAGAGTGAACCACCTCATGAGCTTGAATAATATTATCCAAAATTTGCCTTCCTTCCACATATCCGGATTTCTCCTCAAACACTAGTTTAGGAAGGAGGGGCTTGAGTCTATTAGCCACTAATTTGGATATAATCCTACAAACCACATTGCAAAAAGCTATGGGTCGATACTTATCTGTTGTTTGAGTCGTTTCGTGTTTGGGAATTAGGGAGATGAAGGAGGTATTGAGGGATTTTAGGATAGATTTATTGACCCTGGAATCCTCCACAACATTTACAATGTTTAGTTTAACTATATTGTTGGCATTATGGCACAGGTTTGGAGCTATGGCACAGGTGTTGTCCTTGATGGCAACCTTCTTTGGTAATAGATCTCAGTTCAAGCACTCAGAAAGTAGAAAACGACATATACGCAGGTTCATCTAGACGAAGGCGTGTATACACGCGGGTTATACATTACAAAAGCGCGTATATGTTGGTGATCATTCTTTTGGTCCATGGCAGTTCGATCTTGGAACTTGAACCTATGTTTTGGACCATGGCGTCTCGTCAATTGTGTCGATCCCTAGTTTTGGGTTCATGGTATTGAAATGTTATGGTTTTGGACCATGGTATTGGGGAAGGCCTAGGACTATAAAAGAGGAAGGAGATCTTGTGACAAATTACCATCTGGATTATTATTGAAGATCTGAAAAATGTGCTAGAGCTGGTATATTGGATGGTGACGCAGATCTGGATCTGAAGGAAGGAGGAACCTTAGCGCAAAAGGAAGGATAAGGTCTATTCATGGGTCATAATCTTTAAGCCTAAATGATAGTATCTCTGTATGATTTTGATCTGCTTGATGTGGTGCTTATCTGATTTATAAGTCTGCTAATCTGGGTTAATTAGTGATTGAATATCTGGAAGAGTGTGTTGTCCTTTATAGATCTGTACGCAGGTTCAGTGAAGCGAAGGCGCATATACACTCCGTTCAGAGGAAGTAAAGGCGCGTATACACAGGTTGTTCCATACGCAGATGTGTATGCACGCAAGTTGCAGACGGTTGAACTTGCGTATATGCCTTAAGTTGTGATCTAGCTGTTTCTGCTTATTGCTGCTATGTTTTGGGTTCTGTTTCTGCTATATGGTTTCTGGTACAATGTTCTATGTACAGCTGTCAGAGAAGTATCTACTTGTTTCAGATGTAGTTGGTGAAAAGGAGATTGGTTGATTCTTGATGATTGTTTGATGTTCATGGATCCAGTTTGAAAATTGATGAAAAGTGATCCCTGGAAGAAAGAGAAGGTTGTAGCCTTCTATAGGCCAGCACCTACGTACTAGTATCTTGGCTAGTGCAAGAGCTAAGGGGGTTGTAGCTCCCTTCCAGGAGAGTTGGAAAACGAGAGAGAGTTGTAGCTCTCTGCAGGTTGCAGCCTGCGTACTGGTAAAGGACTGCACCAGTATATTGTAAACAAAAGTTTCTAATTTAAAGAAAGATAGAGACGAATTGCAGCAGGTGGTTTTCACCCACATTGGGTTTCCACCTTATATCTTGTGTTCTTGTGTCTGATTGTCCTTCTGCTCTATTTTACTGTCTCTGGTTACTGGTTATTTGATGCTGCATCTCAGATTAACAAACATCATCTGAAAGTCTAAGTAAATTAAAAGTTTGCTCTGTGTACGCTGGTTTACCTCTAAATAGTTGCGTATATACGCGAGTTTAATTAACTGAAGTAGCGTATACAATTTGGTTTTTGAAAAGGATTATTTGACTTGATAATACTGATTCACGCCCCCTCTCAGTATTATTTCCAACAAAATGCAAAGAATAGGGGTGCAATATGCTCAATTGGTTAAGTACTAGCCAAATCAACCATTCAATAGGAGAGAATATAATTTCTTTTGTAGGTTGAGCTTTGACATTGAACTGACAATTGTAATAACATCTCTTACTCACTTGATTAATGAACACAAGTCTAAAGGGGTGTTTAGAAGTTTCTTTCCCCTTAGATATATCTGTGGTTTCATGTGTATGTGTGTTATTGCTTGATGCATGTTTATGATATGTGCTCTAGGTTGTGAATTGAATTCTGTAGAGTAGTAGAGTAGATTTGAGTTTTGTGATTTAGTAAATTTCATGTTCAGATCTACACATTAATTTCTATACTTTACGTAATGATGGCACATGAAAATTTGTTTTTCATTCTTCCTATTGTTTGTTGTTGTTTTTTCAGTTTGCAACATTGAGTAGACATTCTCCCATGGAGTCACAATGATTTAACTAGGGGGGAATGATACATTCACGAATGGGGCCATATCGATTTAGATAGGGATGAATGGCCCAAGGAAATTTTTCTTCCATTAGCTTTGGTGTTTGGCTCAAGGAGATTGGCCCATGGTACTCACATTACGTGCTCCGGGATGAAGTGATAAATTTTTTATAGAGTAGGTCTGATTTGTTTATTTAATGGGCTTTTTCACCCACCAATGGAATAAACAATTCTATTCTAACGTTGAGTTGTAATGTAGACGCAATAAGTGAAGGGATTTCTTATGATGAGAGGCTTCTCAATGAGTCTCCACTCAATATTAGAGCTCTATATAAATAGACGTGCATGTGAGGAGAAAATATCATCAACATAGCAAGTTCATTCATATCTGTTCTAGTGGATGAGAAATTTCAACTAAGGGGAAATATTTTTTTTGGGTTCATCTTTCATTTTTCTTCATCATTCCATCTCTACTCTTAGAGGGTGCACATGTGATGGTTTTACCAAGTTTGAACAGTGTTTTGATTGATCTATACAACTGCACGTGTGAGAGTTTGACCAACATTTTGACTGATCTATGCATTCACACATGTGAGAGTTGATTGCAGATGACTAGTGTTGACCAGATACAATTTGACTACAGTTCACTGTAGATGAGCATCATTGAATGAAAATAGTTTTCCCATAATATGATCGCAATTGACGACATATTTAAAAGTGCTTTTTTCCAGGTTTTTCTAGGTGTGATTGGTGATTTGACTTGTAATGTTGGCTTAGATTTCTAGAAAAATTCTAATTTGTAGGGACTTATTGGAAAGAAAAATTCTCCTTCAGAAAAGTTGCTAGGTTTCCTCCCAAATTGGGTTTACCAGGGTAAAAAATATTGTGTCTATTGTGCATGGCTATGTTTTTATGATCTTTATTGTTTCCATTGCATTTACAATAAATATTTTATATGTGTAATTATGAAACGATAACAATGGCATGAGAAATATTGTTTGAAAATCATTAGGAAGTAATTACAAAATCAGAAAATTGTATTCTACTACACATGCTATACAATTTCAACATGGTATCAAATATTTGTTAAATATTAGCCATTAATTTTATCCTTAGATTTTAATATTTAGTAGCTTGACGAGATTTTAGATCTCTTGTCAAGATGGTGCCTAGTCTTAGAGAAGAAGACATGTTGGATGGTGCTACAAATTTCATATCTTGGAAGACCAGGATACTCTTTATCTTGGATGAAAATGAGATTTTGAATCATGTGAAGGAAATTGTCTCAGAACCAAAAGGTATTGAGGAGAAATCCAGTCATAAGAAGGATGAAGCGAAGGCTAAGAGGATCTTGATATATTCCATAAAGGACCATCTAATTCCACTTGTTGTTGAGTTGAAGACTGCTAAAGAAATCTATGATACCCTAGTGGGATTGTTCAAGAGTAAGAACACTAGTAGGAAATTAGCCTCGAGGCATCAAATTTGGTGTATCATGATGTCCATATCAAATTAATTTTTCACTTATCTCATGAGAGTATCCTAGTTGAGAGATCAACTTAAGGCCATTGGAGATGCCATTAATGATGTAGAGATTTTTACAATGACTCTTAATGGATTTCCTTCTTCATGGGATCCAATTGTACAGGTTATTTGCGCACAAGCCGAGCTTCCTACATTTGATAAGTTATGGATTGATCATGTCCAAGAGAAGGCTATATTTTTTTCTAAGAATAGATTGCAAATACCCAAGGATGAAGAAACCAAACCCCTTGCAACTTATGAACAGAAAGGAAAATGAAGAATAAATGTTTATAAGAAAAAGACAGGTGGAATATAAGATCTAGTTCAACATCATAATAAGAAGGATATTTCAAAGATTAGATGCTTCAAGTGTAATACAGCTGGTCACTATGCTTCGTAGTTTCCCAAGAAGAAAAGGAAAGGGAAGTAGTGTGCATCAACAGTCGAGGTTGATGATGATGATGAGCATATACCATAGAAGAAGTAAAAGGAATCTAAACTTTATGAGATTGTAGATGGAATTTGAAAATAATATTTCTTTTTCTCCACTCTTTCAGACACTATTACAAACAATAGTGATATTTGGTTGGTGGACAATGTTGCTTCTAGACACATGTCAGGTTCACAAGATTCTCTCATAGAATTGACAGAGAAGGAATCAACATTGTAGGTGGAACTTGGAGATAATTCCAAGTACGCAGTGAAAGGAGTTGGAAC
This sequence comes from Pinus taeda, assembly GCA_000404065.3. Classification (NCBI taxonomy): domain Eukaryota; kingdom Viridiplantae; phylum Streptophyta; class Pinopsida; order Pinales; family Pinaceae; genus Pinus; species Pinus taeda. Next base: position 15,518 of record APFE030950984.1, on the reverse strand, counting down.
AACATTGTTTCAATTGGATTAGAGATTTTATACACATCAAAGATGGATAGTTTGTACCAATATTGAAGAAGAATTGTGGGTCTCCAAAATGTCATCCACTTTCACCTTCATTTCCATCATTTAACCCTCATTTTGTAACTTTATAGCCCCATAACCTTACATTAAGTAACCATTTTCATCAATGGGTTTATCATTATTATTTTCCAAGTCATTGATTTTAAGTATTATAAGTGAATTTGTGATTAAATGTTAGGAAATTAACATATTTTCATATATATCTAAAAGTGTTATGAGTTTTGTGATATTGTAGGCCTACTTGGGGATTTTAGAAGGGTCCTATTTGGCCACCCAACCACAAATTCGAATTTCAAATTCCAACTCATGAAGATTTATGGAGTAATTATAGAAGATGTGGATCATTAACTATGCACATTCAAACGAGAAGAATCATGGATAAAAGGATTTGTATCTTACATTTTTAGGAGACTGGTTGTAACCACAAGCAATAAATGTGGATTTAGGAGAGATCTAAGTATATGTATTTATTGTATAGTTATCCTCAATTCTTGTATAAATATGAGTGCACCCTTCATACAAAGGGTTGTCAGTTGTTAGTTATGAGTTGTCAATTGTAATAATTAGTTAGTGTTGTTGTTAGTGATAGTTGCTAGTTGGAGGTTCCAATTTCCATCCACGTGGTTTGTAAAGTGAGGAGAGAGAATTCTTATAATATCTTGTAACTTGATCTTTATGAAATACATATTTCCACTTTGATCTCCAAGATGTGATAGTTTGTTTAGCGTGCTTGCTGAGGAATGGAGGGCCCCCATCAACCACAATTTGCACATCTTTGTACATATTGGTAACTTAGTGTAGTTGTTTTATTTCATTTCTTTTCATGCAAGTGTGCTTTTACTTCCAACAAGTGTGATTTCAATTTCTTTATATTTGGTTTGGTTTGATTCAAATTAGATTGATTTAATTTGTTTTGTGATTAGTTTTAATTGCATTATATTAGTCTAATCTGAAAGATAACCACCTAGTAAATATAGTACAGGTATACCTCTTCAGTTTACGAAACCCCAGGTTGACAAATTAAATGACATAGATTTAACTTACAATTAAATAATCCAACATTTTGGAACCATTGGCGGGGAGTTATACATAGGTGTTTATTTTGAAGTTTAGACAATTCATTATAGTTGCATTCATTTTTTAGATGCATGGTTAAAATCATGTTAAAAGCATTTTTCATTTTAGATTTTAATAATTTTTCAAAACTTCATACTAATCCGTGTGCACGACAGGAATTATCAACTAGTTGGAGTAACTCATAGTCAATTAAGGAGTTTGAATAATGTCCTTCCAAGAACTCTCTCGAAGCCTAGCAAAAACTGAGATATTTTCTTCTCAGGAAGAGTATATTTTAACTACACTCAAAAATTTATCTGTCTCTCCACCTCTACAAGAAGATCTTCAAGTCCCTTTTGAATCCTCTTGTCAATTTGTTGAAGAGGCCGAAGAATCTTGCAATATTGTTGATGGGGAGATACTACTAGAGTATGAGGAATGCATAATAAAGGATAATATTCAAAGTGATTTAAACCAAGAAAGGAATCAAGAATGTCATGGCCTTATTGAAATATGGTTCCAATCAAGGATAAAATCACCTTATTTCTTAATTGCATTATCAAAACAATTGTTTTTTCATGCTTTGATGTGTTTTAATGAATATTTTCAGAACTAAGCATGAATATCTTTTTACTCTTGTTACACACATGATTACACTGGAAATATGCATACACTTGATCAATTCTTCCATTTCCAGTAGAGTAGAGTAGGTAATGAATAAAATCAAGTTTTGTGATGTTTTCATTTTAATTGCAATTTTATTTTATTGGTGGTGCAGTAAGAGCCACACAACTCATTAATCATTTGTAGGAGGATGAATAAAGAGAAGGAATATTTGAGAAAAGAGGAGAACAAATAGAGTTTTGAGAGCTACAATCTAAATTTAGAGATCAAATCCTTGTGTTTTGCCTTCTAAATTTCACATTCCAATTGAATAAAAAAGCTTCAATATTGCTAAGTATGCTCTCTTCTTGCACTCTCCGCAACCTAGAAGATTAGAAAAGATAATTGAACAAAGTTAGTTTTAAAATTTGCAATAAAAATTGGATAAGAACTCTAAATTCATAATAAAAAGTATAATTACAGGCTTTTAGAAAGCTCAAATAGAAAAACTAATGCCTCCAATGGATCTAACACTATTGAAAACCCATTTTTTGACTCTTTTTGCACCTCATTTGGCCAAAAATTGAGAAATATATCACTGTTTTAAGGTTTTTCCCAACCTCGGCATGTGCACCTAGAAAACAGGAATGATGAGCAAATTTGGCCTTCTCAGTCGATGGTCGAAATTGTAGGACAGTTAAAACCCCCCCTAGGGCCTTGACACCGTGGTCATATGGAGGGTCATACAGCCAGGGGCTAAGGCTTAGCCTCGGCTTGGCCCCTTTCTCCAAATGTGTGCGTATTGACATTTAAAAACATATTTCAGAGCTTTATTTAACAATTAATGCATTTGCTAGATTGGTTAAGCACTTTGTTTGATGGCATGAGGTTGTGGCTTCAAGTTTGGTGGAGGTGGTTTGACCCTACATAAAATTCTAGCCACTATGAGGATGCCATGTGGAAACCATTGGTTGGTCCACGTGGCACTCACTCATTGGGCCACTACACAAAACTGTAACCAATGAAAAATTAACACATGTCAATTAGTAAACAATGCCACGTGTCAAAAAGTAAATAGTGCCACGTATACCCACTTATTGGCCAATTAAAGACCAGTCAAATAGTTCTAAGTTTTGTGACCCAGTCAGGGTACGGATTGCTGACTGGGCATCCCTGCAACTCAAAAATTCAATTTTTTAGTTGTTTCACAAAACGATCAGAACGCGATTCTAGGAGCATCCGAAGTCAGATTTCAGTGAAACAAAGTGTGTTGGATTAAGAGCAAATAGATCTATGCTTTGGCACTAGTTTCAAGCTAGTACAATAATTTTGAATTTTGAGCATTTTCTTAATCCACGAGATCATGACAAGGGTGGAGCGCTAGAGAAAAAGGATAAACAAATTTACAAACTTAGAATTTCATAAAAACCTACAAATATCTAAAAATCTAACTGTGATAATTGAAAAAACACCATTCGAGTCTAATTCCAGGTTGTAAAGTGACAAGACAATGCATTGTTCTGTGTTTTTGGTAGCTACAAAATCGACACAATTCAATAGCTTATGCAAATTTGGTTTATGGTAGATTGATGAAGCATGAAGTGTATGGAGAAGATGTCTCAAGCTCAAAATTGGTTAGAAACACATTGAAGAAGTCACCAACAAAACAATATCATGTGATCCATGGTACTAATAAGGTAAAAGTGCATTTAATTTTTCATTCTTAAATTTGTTTTATTAGTATTATTTATGAGTTTTTCATGTATATATCAAATGAAGGGGGGCTAATAACCTCTCTCTTTTGATAGTCTTACATTTTATTGCAGAAAAATTGCTAAGTTTTTGCAAGTTCTAGGACGATGAAGGAACATGAAACTATATGCATGAGTACCTTTTTAAAGACCAAGTTTCTTTAGGAAGAGCATGATCATTCAATGTAAAATAAGATCCACTACACCATTGCTATTAAACACATACCAATTTTACCATTTCTACATATTTTAAGCCTGTAGTTGATCCATAATTGTCTATCTCCCTACTACCAAAAACTCATTTCCCTTTGCAATCTTCATATTTTCCTGCCTCATTTTCAATCACCCTTAACCCAAAAATAAAGTAATTCAACTCCCTTACAAAGTTGAATCATCCCATTTTCCATTTCCTTCATGAATAAACCTTGCTTCAATGCAAAATTTTCATCCATAGTTCTTCAAATTATTATTTCATACTCACGTTAGATGATGAAGGATTCACTAAGGCCTCCTTCTAAAAGGTTTTGACCCATTGACTTTGACACATCATCTGGGATAAAAAATAGAGATATTTCAAGTACCTTGAGGCTTGCATGCCTTAATGGCAAGTTCTCTCACCAATAAACAATGGGAATACATCAATGTCCTTTGTTTGCTAGATCTTCTAGGTGACTCGACTATGACACATCTATTTGTACCTAGTAAGATGTACTTAGGCATATTGACTCTCATTGACATCAATGGTGAGTAGTCTCGTGTTGGTTAGTGGCATTCATTAATGGCCAACAATCCAAAAATTTCTTTTCTATGGTTGACATCAACACATCTATTCACATAGATAAGAAATATGCCATTGAGTGGGAACAAATGAAGATTACATGATTTCAACAGTTTGCAACAGGACTCAATTCAACAACCATAGCTATAAAGATTCTAATCTCATCCTCAATTCATACAACCAAGGGAAAGAAGAAGCATATCATATTGTTTTACTTCATATTCCATGATCCAGCAACAACAACCACACTCTTTGATACACAAAGCTTTTCCACTTTTCAAGCAAGTGAAGGTATGTAATTTTCTAATTTTTAATCATGTAATTCCTTAAATGCTAAAATTGTGATTTTGGATAGTCCCTCACCACATTCATATTTCCTTTCTCATTTGCAAGAATATTGAAAACACCTTAAGATGGGGGGAAAGTATATTCATATTTCATGCCACATGTCACATTTCATTTCATCCTAACCAACATATTTTTCCCAATCAACTATTATTGCAATTTTTATTCAAAAAGTTTATATGTTTTGCAATGATTGATTAGCACATTAAATGGCTGATAGTCCACTATGGTACTTAAAAAAAAAGTATTCTCCATGTTTTCAAGTATTTTGTGGCAACAAAAATAACAAAAGTATTGTTACACAAGAACCAATACTCGTAAAATTTTGGTTGTCACACAAGAACCAACCATGAAAAATATATGTTGATATTAAATGTATTTCAAAGGAAACTTTGCAAAAAGAATAAAATTGTCAAATGATATGATTATGCAAAGCTAAAAGAGAATAAATACAAAGCCAAAGCTCATATAGAAGCAAAACATTTCAACAAGATCAACTTATGATTAAGGGAATCAATGCAATAGTTGCATGAGGACATGCATCATAATCAGTTGGGGGGTATGTTGGGTCTCCAAAATGCCATCCATTTTCACCTTCATTTCCATCGTTTTACCCTCATTTCGTAACTCTATATCCCCATAACCTTACATTAAGTAACCATTTTCATCATTACATGGGTTTATCATTATTATTTTCCAAGTCATTGATTTAAAGCATTATAGGCGAATTTGTGACTATATGTTAGGAAACTTACATATTTTCATATATATCTAAAAGTGTTAAGATTTTTGTGATATTGTAGGCCTACTTGGAGATTCTAGAAGGTTACTACTTAGCCACCCAACCACAAATTTGAATTTCAAATTCTAACTCATGAAGATTTGTGGAGTGAAGATGTGGATGATTAACTATGCACATTCAAAGGAGAAGAATCATGGATAAAAGGATTTGTATCTTGTTGGGTTGTGTTATATTCTTTCCATGACTAGCCATCCTCATTAATCGTGGGGTTAGAGGGGGGGCCGAGCCCCCCTCTACGGGGTCCGGGGCAGCGCCCTGGGGAATTATTTTTTGGACCCTATATTAGGTTGGGCAGACCTACCTATGGTTTTGTGCATGGTTTTCACACATGGTTTTGGATGCGATGGTTTTCAGTCCATGGTATTGGATGCTTTGGCATGTATATATATGTATTGTAACATTGAAAGGAATGTAATGAAAAGTCAAGCTGGTAGTCCCTATTTTGGGATCCAAGGGAAAATTTCTGTGTATATTTGTTTTATGGGTTATGCTCTCGCATTGTTTATTTCTGTTATTAGAATTCGTATGCAGATAATTTCTGTATGGGGTTAAAACCTACATTTGGTATCAGAGTTGTTTTGGCTTCAAGGGGGCGCATTTGTTGCTGAGGAGTTTTGCTTGGGCATGTGGTAGACCCTGTTCAGTGGGAGATGTGCGGGATCGATTCTAGTGGTGAAAGAAGATGGCGAGTAGTGGAAAGATAGAGATCAAAAAATTTAATGGTCAGAGTTTTGAGTTGTGGAAACTCAAGATGGAGGATCTATTGGTGGGGAAACATTAGTGGATCACGGTAGATCCGGGTACTAAACCAATGGGAGTGTCCGATGAAGAATGGAAGAAGTTGGATTGGAAGGAAAAGAGCACAATGCGATTGTGTGTCTTAGATTTAGTGATTAAGAGCCACAAACTTCAGTTGTGAGAAGATTAGTTCGAGAAAGAAGGTAGCCAGAAAGTTATTGTCCATCTGCTTGTTGTTCAAACTTTGCTTTATCTATTACTAATGATGATCCTAGAAATGTGAAGGAAGCAGTAAATTCAGAGCATGGAAAACTTTGGAAAGAGGCCATGGTTGATGAAATGGCATCTTTGCAAAAAAATGAGGCTTGGGATCTAGTGGAGTTGCTGGCTGGAAGGAAACCCATTGGAAGCAAATGGGTGTTGAAGAAGAAGACAAATGCAAAAGTAAAGGTGGAGAAATACAAAGCTCGGTTGGTAGAAAAAGGTTATTCCTAGGTGTCAGGAATTGATTTTACTGATATTTTTTCTCCTCTTGCCAAGGTAGCTTCTATTAGATTACTTTTATTTGTTGCTACTGCTTTTGATTTTGAGGTAGAACAGATGGATGTGAAGACAACATTTATTCACGGGGATCTGGAAGAGGAGATATATATGAAGCAACCAAAAGGATTTGCGGTGAAGGGTAAGAAAGAACTGGTATGCAAGTTAAAAATGTATCTGTATGGGTTAAAACAGTCACCAAGGATGTGGTATCATAAATTTGATACAATTATACAGGGACTTGGCTTCACTAGAAGCAAAGCAGATCACTGTGTGTATTTTAAATTAATTGGTGACCATGTTATTTATCTGGTCTTGTATGTGGATGATATGTTGCTGGTTGGAAATGACAAAATAAATTATCTAGATTGAAAACCAATTGTCCTCCAAATTCGACATGAAAGATCTTGGTGCTACAAACTATATTTTGGGGATGGAAATTAAAAGAGATCGGGAAAAGAGGAAGCTTTGGTTAAACCAGAGGAAGTATGTCGAGACAATACTGCAGAGGTTTAATATGCAGGATTGTAAACCGGTGATGGTTCCTCTTCCTGTAGGTGTAAAGTTATCTGCTGAACAGTGTCCGAAGACACAAGAAGACAAAGAGGACATGTCCCGTGTTCCATATGAAATTGTAGTCAGTAGGTTGATGTATGAGATGGTCTATACTAGATCAGACATTGCACATGTAGTGGGAGTATTGAGCATGTTTATGTCAAAACTAGTGAAGGAGCATTGGACATCAGTGAAGTGGGTTTTTAGGTATTTGCATGGCACTAGTGATTATGGTTTGTGCTATCAAGGAAGATCATGATTGGACAGAGTTTTGGATATCTGTGGCTTTGTTAATGTGGATTGGGCTGGAGATCTAGATCAGAGAAGATCTACAGGTGGGTATGTGTTTAACCTATTTGGAGGTGCAATCAGTTGGATGAGTAAGAAACAATATATAGTGGCACTATCAACTACAGAGGCAGAATACATGGTAGCCATTCATGCAAGCAAGGAAGTAGTTTGGTTGCAGAGATGGTGTTCAAGTATGGGATTAGTACAGAGAGCTATAAGGATAGACTGTGACAGCCAAAGTGCAATTTTCTTGGCAAAGAACCCTGCTTATCATTCAAAGACAAAGCACATTGATGTTCAGTATCACTTTGTGAGGGATATGATAGAAGACAAAAAGGTGTTGTTGGTAAAGGTGGACACTTTGAAGAATACTGTAGATGCATTGACAAAATCTGTGAGCTTTGAGAAGTTCTCTTGGTGTAGAGAAATAATGGGCGTTGCAAGGCTATATAAATTACTAAGCTCTCTTATGGTCCCCTGTGGAAATAAAAAAACAAGTGGGAGAATGTTGCGTTGTGTTATATTCTTTCCACGACTAGCCACCCTAGTTAATCGGGGCGTTAGAGGGGGGGGAGCCCCCACTTTGTTGCACTGATTGTGTAGTAGGGGATTGAGGGGGGCTACCCACAGGGTCTGGGGTAGTGCCATGGGGAAATTTTTTTTGGACCCTATATTAGGTTGGGCGGACCTACCTATAGATTTGTGCATGGTTTTCGCACATGGTTTTGGACGCGATGGTTTTCGGTCCATGGTATTGGATGCTTCAGCATGCATATATATGTATCGTAACATTGAAATAAATATAAGAAAAATCAAGCTGGTAGTCTCGGTTTTGGGATCTAGGGGAAAATCTCTTTGTATATGTGTTTTATGTGTTATGCTCTCACATTGTTTATTTTTTGTTCTTAGAATTCGTATGTAGGTAATTTATGTACGTGGTTAAAACCTACATATCTTACATTTTTAGGAGATTGGTTGTAACCACTGTTGAGCCCTAGAACTACCTCTCTTCTACATACTTTTATAAACCTTTTCTCTTCCATTTTCCCACATCATTTCCTAATAAGCTATCAAAGATTGTTACATATTGATTCTAGGAGTGCATTTAAGTGGTTTTCAAACTACATTCTTGTGTGTGATATTTGATTTAGATTTCTATTCATCAGCTATGGAATGTAGCCATTTTCCGCAGTTGACTCACAATTCTGCAACTGTTTTCATTGTTCTATAGGTTACAGGTGTCGGTAGGAGAAACGAGGCACATGGGCAGTTCAGAAATCATCCATACATAGACAAGGTCCTATCTGTTTAGCCAAATTTGTGAAGAAAGGCATTGGTCAAAGGATGGTCAATAGAAGAGTCCTACGTCAATCAAGACTCTATTCCAGCACGTGAAAAAGTCCGAAACTATTCCTGGGTTCATGGATCCACTTTTGCCATCTGCAGGCCGTCTCCATGATGTAATCTAACACCCACCTTTCGTAGATTTAATGTTTATGGCAACCAAGAGGCTAATTTGCCGGATTCTATCCTGTTCACGTGTCCTCTGCTGAAGATTTCTCTCCAAAAGATAGTTATCTATTTCTCCTATAAGTATAAGCGTTTTCAACGCAAGTAGTTAGTCTTGATGATGTTGTTTTAGCGTTAGTTTTGCTGTTGTAACGAGAAGACATATTCTTTGTTTTGGAATACAAAAACCCTATTTTCTTATGACTGTTTAAAGCATGATTTTGAGGTGACATCATATTAATCCAAGGCTATGTAGAGGGCCCCTACTGGCTAAGGTTTTTCTTTTCATTTTTGTATAGTTTTTCATGCATGTTTTCTTCTATTTCAACTGTACATTTCTCATGATTCGTTTATGGTATTAATCGTTTCACTTCTGTACATGTTTTTGCAACATTGTTATACTTTTCACTAACACTGATCAATGCATTTCAGGATAGGTTATGCTCGAGATTTTTAATATATTTTTTGCATCAAGTGGTGATATGAGATTTTCTTCCTCTGCTATAATTTAGCTTTTAATTTCAATTGTCATGCTTGAGATTTGTTTACTACTTTTAGCTAGTTTAGATATCAATTTTTTCATGCTACATTATGTTATCTCCGGTGCCTTTAGCTTAACCCCATTTTAGAAGTTAACTGGTGAGCTATCGGATTGTAGGTGAAGTAATTTGATTTTTCTTTCATTAGTTTGCAAGTAGACAATTTAGATATCAGTTCTTTATGCTACATGACGTTATCTCTGATGCCTTTAGCTTAACCCCATTTTAGGAGTTAATTGGTGAGCTATCAGATTATAGGTGAAGTAATTTGATTTTGCTTTCATGAATTTGCAAGTACATAGTTTAGATATCAGTTCTTTATGCTACATGACGTTATCTCTGGTACCTTTAGCTTAACCCCATTTTAGAAGTTGATTGGCAAGCTATTGGATTGTAGGTGAAGTAATTGATTTTGCTTTCATTATTCTGCAAGTAGATAGTTTAAATGTCATTCTTCATGCCATATGACATTATTTCCGGTGTCTTTAGCTTAACCCCATTTTAGAAGTTAATTGACGAAATATCAGAATTACGGGTGAAATCAGTGACTAGTTTCCAGCTTCTTTATTTTTGGTTTTGAGTGCAGTAGTTTAGATTTTATTTCTATAATTAGATGGAAAACAGAGAAAATAACTTCATGTTCAATACTTCATCTTTTGTTTGATTTAAGTAGCTGCATGTTTACACTTTTGTTCAAGTTTTGATTTTATAAATAACATGTTTTGAGATCTTTGAAGTGCTAAGTTTGGAAATTACCATAAAAGGCATAAAACTTGTCTTAAATTTTACATCCATACTTTACCTTTAAAATTATTCTTAAGACCTTAGAATAGGTTTTCCATTTGCATCAGACACTTTAGGAAACCAACAAGAACAAAACCCCAAAAACAAGATAAAAACTAAAAACAATAAAGTAAGAAAGAGTTTGTCTTGCACATACAGTGCGCCACACTTCATCAGTTTACGACTCCCGGATTGATAATTTATGTAGCAATTTAGGACACACTAAATTGACTAAACATTTTGGTGCCGTTTCCGGGGAAGTGTAACTAGGTAGCCTATCTCTTACATTCAAAGAAAAAAAGGGAAAATTGATAACTTCTTGAAGTTTTCTCTCCTCTTGCACCTAGCGTGATCTGGAGGATTGGAAAAGAGAGTTATTAGTTTAATAATTTCTTGAGTATGCTCTCTTCTTGCACCTAGTGTGATCTGGAAGATTGGAAAAAGGATTATTAGCTTGATTAAAAAATTCATTAAAAATAAAAAAATGACATGCATAGAGTAAGAAATTCTAGGGGAAGGTTTATAGCTAGGGCCAAAAGTTCAATTTTTACAACTCCAACTACTTCAAGGCATAGACAAGATACACTTCCATCCCAGAATCATACTCCCAGCCTTAGGATTCCTGGAATTCAAGGGGAAACAACCGAATTAGAAGATTTTCCCACACTATCTACTAAATCTAACCTAGGAGAAGAACCCTTCTTCACCTCTATAGGGGAAGATATTGCTATAAAAGAAGTAGAATCACCCAGAGAAGAAGAAGAGGTAGAGAATCTCTCTCATCAGCCATTAATAGAAGAACCAAAACACCCTGAGGAAACTGTCATGGCAGAAGAAGTGCTAGATGGAGAATTTCCACTATTTGGAGGAGGAGACAGAGGTAGAGGTAGAGGAAATAATGGAGGTGGTGGTAGAGGTAACAATGGAGGAGGTAGAGGTAATGATGGGGGAAATAGGGGAGGAGATAACTCATTTGGATTCCCTATAGTTGATGAAGAAACCCATACAACAATGAAAAATATTTCACCATCTCTCCTCCCAAACTTTTATGGATTGCGAAGTGAGGATCCTGAGACATTTCTATTTGAGTTTGAAATCTTGTGCCGAACCTATGACTATCTAGAAGACTCTCAAAAACTCAAATTGTTTCCTTCAATATTGAAAGGGGATACTCTGAAATGGTTCATGGGATTAGTCACTCAATCTATTAGGACTTGGAATGATATGAAGCAAACATTTTTGGATAGATATCTAGATTATTGTATGCCCACTAATCATAAGTATGAGGTACTCAAAATGATGCAAAAAGAAGATGAGAACTTGGAGGATTTACTTGGAAGATTTCAATACAACTTAAAGACAACAAAAATGAGCAATTTAGATGAGGAAACCTTGAAATCCATTCTATTGAAAGCCATTAGAGATGATTGGATAGATATTTTAAACATGATGGGGAAAGGAGACATTTCTCAACTTCCACTGCATGACATCGCAGAACTATGTGTCCATATCTCAAGGCGAAAATCTAAAACTGGAAAAGGGCCTAGAGATCCTTCTCTTATTAGAGCAAACAAATCTGCAACCAGATCAGTAAGTAGGGCAGGGATTGGCAATATGCTTGATGAATTCAAAACTGACATTCTAGGGAGACTTAGTGAATAACTAGACACCCTTAAAATTTAAAACAAGCAGAAAACAGAAGCTCATGCCTTATCCATCTTTTTCCCAAAACGTAGAAAGAAACATGCTCTAAGGGAATGTCCCTTGGATGCAAAAGTTGTAGGAACATGTATGATTTGCTCAGAAATTCATGAGACCAAGGATTGTCCTTCAATCCTAGGGCTCGAAGCTGTCTTTTAGGAGGACCCAAATTCAGTAGTATCTCTTTGTTTTGTTTCAAGAAGACCTTGGCAAGGGCAACAAAATCAAGGATTTAACAATCCTATGAATTTTCAGCACCCACCAAATTGGAATTCTTGGCAACAACCATGGCCCCAACCTCAAAATCAGTATCAATCTCAATCATGGGCACAAGGGGTACAAAATCCTTATGGGAGATTTGCTCAATTTTATCAATATCCTCCATCTTTTTAGGGCTATCCTATCCAAAATCAACAACAAAATTCACAACTTCCAAATCAAAGCCCACAACTTTCATTGCCATTTCCACAACAACAACCTTCTCAACAAAATCAAAATCCTCAACTCTTGCTTCCATTTCAACAAAAGCCAAATAAACTACCAGCCCAACCATTACCAAATCTCAACAACAAAAACCCTCAGAATGCTTACATGGTAGAAGGGCAACAATTTCCTACCTACATGATTGTTCCTCTAGATCTTAATGATGTTCAACTTAGATCCGGTAGGATCTTAGAAAGGGAAAAACCTTCTATAGATGTTCAAGAGCAAGATGTTTCTGAGGAGGATTCTCTTAAAGTCAATAAAAGTTTTGAAGAAGCATCCATTCAAAACCCAACCGTTCAAACAGAAAAGAAAAAAGAGTCAACCCTCACAACTCCTATAGTTGAGCAACCTATATCTACATCCACACCTCCTTTCCTTGAAAGATTACAAATTGAAAAGGGGGTGGAAAACTAAATCCTATTGCCTGACTGTGATTTCCTAGATGAATTAAAGAATGTTTGTATCAATATTCCCTTGCTACAAGCCATTAGAGAGATTCCTGTTCTAGCAAAAACAATAAAGGAGTTGAGTATCAAAAGACCAAGTAAGAAACCAAGAGACACAAAAAGAATCCACCTGGTAGGAAAAATAGCAGATATCATAATGGGAAAGATTACTATGCAGAAATATGTGGATCCAGGTAGTCCAATTGTCAAGACACACATAAATGGGATAGAAATTCCAAATACATTGATTGACTTAGGGGCTGCTATAAACATTATGAGTAGACAGACTATGGAACAAATTAAACTTCCTAATCTTCTTTTTACACCTACCTTACTGCAACTTGTAGATAGATCAGTAATCAAACTAGATGGTGTACTAGAAGATATTTTGGTCTCCTTATATTCTTGGGTATATCCATTAGATTTAATGATTTTGACTCCCAAGAGTAATCTAGAAGGGCACCCACTCATCTTAGGAAGACCTTGGTTAGCCACAACTGATGCTTTTATTAGTTGTAGATTTAGGGACATGTACATGTCTAATGGTAGTTCAAAAAATAAATTCACATTGTATCCTCCAGTAAAACCCATTATAGAAGTAGGAGACAATGAATGGGTTGATGATGAAGATACTATACTACCTGTCTTTACTCTCTCTGAAGTTAGTGAAGATAGTCAAATCTTGAATACATTAGAAAATTTTGAAACATCTTCGGAATATGACCACACACAATTTCAGTTAGATTCTGATCTCAAATATTTGTCATCAAGGCAAATGTCTCTCTACTCCATGGAAGAGTTTGGCAGTTCTCCAGTTGAAATTTTTCCAGGAAAAACATTGAATATTAACAAAAATTTGGAAAAATTACAACAAGAAGAGCTAACCTAAATCTTGCAAAATATTCTGCTGCATTTGCATGGGAGTGTATTGATATGAAAGTTATTGACCCTAAGATTTGCATCCATCATATCTATATTGAGGAAAACAATAGACCAATAAGATAACCTCAAAGAAGGATGAATACAAATCTTAGGGAGATTGTGAAAGAAGAGCTCCAAAAACTACTCAATGTGAACTTCATTTACCCAATTTCAGATAGTCGATGGGTTTCACCCTTGGTTATAGTACCCAAAAAGAATGGTAAATGGAGGGTGTGCATTGATTATAGGGAATTGAATAAAGCAAACTTGAAGGATCACTTTCCTTTACCCTTTATTGATCAAGTATTAGATACATTAGCAAGAAAAAAGTACTTTTCATTTTTGGATGGTTTTAGTGGTTATAATCAAATTCAGGTAGCACCTGAAGATCAGGATAAAACCACATTTACTTGTCCATGGGGAACTTTTGCCTATCAAGTGCTTCCTTTTGGATTATGCAATGCACCCGCAACATTCCAAACAGAAGTACTAGGAATTTTTTCTGATCTATGTAGGTTTTAACCTCATACAAAAATTACCTGCATACGAATTCTAAATCACAGAAAAATAAACAATGCGAGAGAATAACACATAAAACACATATGCACAGAGATTTTCCCCTGGATCCCAAAACCGGGACTACCA
>APFE030950976.1:2356-15253 GCA_000404065.3 Pinus taeda | reverse complement strand
TTGGATGCTTCAGCATGTATAAATATGTATTGTAACATTGAAAGGAACATAATGAAAAATCAAGCTCGTAGTCTCGGTCTTGAGATCCAGTGGGAAATCTCTGTGTATATGTGTTTTATGTGTTATGCTCTCGCATTTTTATTTTTCCTGTGATTTAGAATTCGTATGCAGGTAATTTCTGTACGGGGTTAAAACTTACAAGAAGGGCTCTTTAGAAACATTCATCTACACCATAAGTCAATAAACTAGTAAGAAAATGGCAAAAACTATAATGGCACTAATCAGTCTAATTGAAAAATTAAAGACTAATGAAACAACAAATGAAATAAACTACTCTACAGTACTGAATTCAAAATTGAACTGCTGATAAAAACTAGAAGGAAATTAAGCCAAGAGAAAGCTATTCTGCATTATTAAGAAAATGATAAAAACTATATTATAAACAAGGTTAGTAAATGGTTATGAACACTATGGAAGAAACAATGAATTTACAATTTAACTATAAAAGACAAAACAAAATGAAATGAAACCATAGTCAGCGCAGGGCCCTCTGCAACTGATCAGGTTATTAGTGCTCAACCAATCTTGAAGAAACGGTTTCAAATATCCATAAAACACACAGTCTTCATATTAAAAATTGAGAATGAGATTTTCAAAATTAAAAAACAATAGTCTGAGCTTAATACATCATCAAATTCTAACATCAAAAATTGGTTATGAGTTCTTTACACAGGTATTTATAAGAAAATTATACAACTATGTATGGAGACAAATAAGCTAGATCCAAAAAGATGTAGCAGATAGGCACACAAAATTCTCTTCCTCGACTGCTGGAGACATAAATCTAAGATGATGGTTGTTGGATTCGGTTGCACAGATGGTTGTTGGATTCCGTGGGTTCAGGAAATTGTTTCGAATCCCATCACCGTGTGTTATGAAACTAGCTCACAAAAAGATAGAAAAGATAGATTAACGCCTTAGAATTCAACCTCTTCGAGGGGTCAACCGCCTTTACATGACACAAATGAATGATTGTTTGATGATTCAAATGAAAAAACCTCCTTTCTATATATAGGAGTCTAAGGTGGCATAATATAACCCAACCGACCTAACAATAATAATATAAATGCACAAAAATAATCATAGAGGGATTCTATGGGGCACAGTAATAACAATATGGGTACAATAGGCGCACAACAATATTAATAAGGGATACAACTACAATAGTGATGGGGTAATAACTAGTATTATAGGGACCGACCATGAACCTCTCCTTCAAAAATGTGTTGTCCTCAACGCTTGAGTAGTTCTAGACGCTTCTGTATAAAATTCTCATCCTTTCATGTGGAATCTTTAGCAGTTAAGTTCTTCCACTTGATGAGATACTCCAAAATTGATCGATTTCGTAGCTATCGAGTTGTTGTTTTTGTGTCTTCTTCCAGTTCTAATATAAATTTTCCTTCGTCATCAAATTCTAGCAATATTGTTTGAATTGGGAGCTTGTCTCCTATAACCTTCTTTAAACATGAAACATGGAAAACTGGGTGCACTCGAGAAGCTACAAGAAGCTCCAATTTGTATGTCATAGTATCAATCTTTTGCAACACCTTGTACGGACCATAATACTCTAGTGATAATTTATTATCCTTGTTAGCTTGTGTGAGGGACATTTGTTTATATGGTTGTAGTTGTAGGAATACCCAGTGTTACACTAAAATTTGTCACCATGACTATCTGCAGTTAGTATGGCTCCATCAACAGTCATACTATCCTCCTTGGAAAACCTTATACCTCTGCTCTCCATGTCAAACTTCAAGAAAGAGAGAAAGTCTTTAAAAAACATGTTTATCTCTGGGTACGCAGGTTCTCTCTACCTTACCTGTGTGTACACATCCCAATTTCATTATACCTGCGTACTTGTACGCTCTGTATGTCAAGGGTTGGGTGTGTACCCCTGTAAAGGTCAAAAGGCGTGAGTTTCATCTTGAAAAAGTTACTTGTGGTCATTTCTAGAGCATTCTAGAAGATTGTTTGACGTGTATTGAGCGCCTCCAGATGGTTCATGCATCCCTATGAAATTGGAACTTATCCCATCAAGAGAGGAGCTACCCCATCCGAAAGAGGGGCTTATCCCATTGATGTTGGACCTGATTAACTTCCTCTAGAGCATTATAAATTCAAGAATTGGGCCAGAGAAGGGGAGGTTGAAAGCTGAACATTCCAAAGGGTAGATGCTGCTGGAATTAGGACTTCGTTGTAGAAGCTTGTGAGGAGAGATTCCCATCCTTTCTTGTTTCATTTGGAAGTGGGTGAGCTTATCAAAGTAAAGGAAAACACTTGCTGGACCCTGGGAGGAACTTGCACAACACCAAGGCTCAGGTTGTAATGGTTTCTTTTGTTTCCTATTAATACAAATAAGTCCATTTATCTTAACAATTTGTTATTAATGAGTTGTTTCATATACTCCTTGGTCTGTATGTTGAATATGTTTTATTTTATTAGATATTCAGGTGCTATGTAATTGTTTGATTGTTAGTGAATTCAGGTTTCGAAGTGAAGGAGGAGCTCATCCAGATCAACGAGGCTCGACTACTACAACAACGTTGGACTACAGGTAAGATCTAAAACACTCGATTTCTTGTATGATAAATGCATGTTTAGAGAAGGGTTGCTCTTAATTGTCTTGTTTGTCACTAGAAAGTCTTAGGCTTCTAGGGAGGTTGGTTTTGTCCGCAAGATTAACTCTTTCCACATGACAAATTGGCGACTCCGCTGGGGAACTCCATTAATGTGAATGATTTTTCCTTTGAGTGACACTTTGGTCTGAAAAGAGTCATTTCTTTTTTGGTTTTTGGCTATTTGACTGTGTATTTGGGTGGGCTAGCTTAGAGTTAAGTTAGATTTTAATTTTTCTTAATTTTTCAGTAGTACGCACTCTCTGAGTTGAGCACAGTGCGTCCCTGTACACACTGTAGCTTTGTACATAGAGCGTGCACGCACCTGTGCAAGCAGGATGCCTATGTACCCTATCAAAATTGAGAAAATTTCCACGTTTTCCATTTTTTCCCTTAGATTTTGTCTTTCATTAGTTTTTACTGCCCAGATCCACTGGTTATCTGTCAGAGATCTTCACCTGAACTTGTTTCGTTAGCATCAAGAGTTTTAGTGAAATTCATAGAAGTTCTATCCTTAGGGTTTGATTTTTGCATTGGTCCTGTAGTGACTTTAACTTTAGAAGTTGTGAAACCTTGGATCTCTGTGGTTTTGTCAGTCTTCTTAGGAGTCGGACCTATCGTAAAGTCTACCTGTGTGAGCAACCTACCTTTGTGTTGTCTCTTTGCGAAATTTTGAAGTAGCTTGTTGATTAAAGTTGTGAATTTCATTCTTAAGAAAAGAACAAAAGAGATTGATTTTTGTTTTTGACTGGTTTATGATTCTGCATAGACTGGTCCTTGGTTTGATTGTTACCGAGTAAAACAACCTGGAATAATCTTAGTAGGCTTTTTCCTGTTTAGATTTGCTTTTAGGTAAATTTCCCTTTGATTTGCTTTTGAGTGAGTTTTTCATAGATTTTTATAAATTTTGCAATTTATTTTGTTAAAATAGTTTTATATGCTTTGTTAAATAGGGAAAATACAAAAACATCTCCTTTGCAAAGTTTGTTTTAGGTAGCATTTGAAGTTTTTGAAAGAGAAAGGAATTTTCGTGCAAGTAATGAGTGGTCATGTGTTGTATGCTTGGGAAAGATAAAGAGATTGTTTTTTTGATTGTCTGTTAAGAAAGTTGCTTTTATCAAAAGTTTGCATTCTCCAACTCTCTTAGCTAGGGAATTCATTGAAAAAGAAAAGTAGTGTAAATCATCCTAGGTGCATTTTTTTAGTGGATTTGAGTCGAGTATACACACCATCAGTTTCATCTCCACTACCTTTTGTCTTAAAGAAAAGCCATAAAATTAACGCTTCAAGTAAAATCAACTTAGAAATTTTTTCTTTTACTAGGGCTCTGAAGCACCAATATAGATCAGGCTAATGTCTTGGAGTAGGAGAGTAATTAACTCTCCAAGACTACAAAACCAAACAAGTAGCTTATCTTGTGATAGGATAAATCTAATTGTTGCATTTATACTCTGGGAAAGGTCCTCTTAAAGGAGAAGCATGAGCTCGTGTCCGAACCAATGAGGGGATCAATCCTCCCTCGTTGGGAACGACGCCAGACTCACACGCATTACAAACAGTAAACCTCAGATTATTGTTGAGGAGCCAGGGGTCACTTATCGGTAAACCTTAGATTGTTGTCAATGAGCCGGTAAGGGGATTGAGCTTGATACTCTGCCCTTGCGTGTTGTCGGAGTGTAGACTGTTCCCCCAGGTGTATTTGTTGCTGTTGGTGACCTTAGTGACCATTATCTTAGGATTCTACCCAAGGTGACGGTGGAGGGAAGATCCCACTATATCTGGAGTAGACGTTGGCTAGACTCACTTGGATTTTCTGGGGGGTTCACTTCACTCGAGATGGTTAAAGTGGAGGAACTTGGTCCAGTCTATTCATTAAGCAGGTTGCTGGGGTAACTGTTCCACCCGCTATTTCTGTGCTAAATCCTACGAGGTTGGATTTCATCACCAACTAGTGTTTTTGGTCCGGAAGGTTACTGTTTGTGTTTGGTTTGATGCCCAAGATTCTTTAGGCGTATGTTTCAAAATTGATTGGTTCTTTAGCGACTTTAGGTGGTTTATTTTGAGATTTTATTTTGTTTTCGTGTGTAGTAGTTAAAAGTTTTTAGCTGTGGTTGAATCACCGAGATGCTCCCATAGACTTCGGGGCGAGTCTCCTAAAGTTGTTACCGTGGCCGATTTGTTGAGGCGATCCCGTAGATTGCGGGGTGAACCTCCTGAAGAGGTCCCAGCTCATTACGAAGGTTTGAAAATCCTTGTAACTACTCCTGGCAGTAGTAGAGTAAGTCCACCTGAAGAAGGAGAGTCTTCGTTGGTAGTCCATCTAGATTACAAAATCTAGAGACAGGTTATAATCCTGAAGCTGTTGCGGTTTCCGAGCTTCCTGGTAGTGTTTCATCTGCCAGTGATATAGGCGAAGAACCTCAAATATCCGAACCTGTTACTCCGTATTCTAGTGTTCCTGGTTCACCTAGGGTAGAACGAGTCATCACCGAAAATGTTCCTTCTGGTTTGATTGCTATTGAAGAGCTTGATCCAAAAGAAGATCTAGGCGCTTCTTACCTTGAAGAAGATCTACCTACTCTCGATATAAGAGAGCGTGAGTCTATATTTTACAGTCCTCCTAGAAGTACTACATGGTATCTTTCGTTAACAAATTTTTTAGACAACTCAGTAAGTTTTTCTCCACCTCATTTTTCTTTTCCATTTGAGGTTTTACTACTCCTTTATATATGTCTACTCTGTCATCTCCAGAAGCCTATTTATACGGCGGTCCATCTGTTCCTGCTGGGTATCAGTCCATTTCTGGTACTTTTTTAGGAGCGTCTCTTTGTCCTTTCGAACAGAAGTTATTATCTGGAAGTAGTGGTAATAGTCAGTTGAGTGCAGAAGAAATTCTGATGATGTCAGGTCAACCTCAAGGCAGTCAGTTACTACCTGGGGGGCAACCTCAAGGTACTCCATATGCGCCTGGGGGGCAACCTCAAGGTACTCAATATCTGCCTCTAGGGCAACCTCAGGGTACTCAATTTGCACCTGGGGGGCAACCTTAAGGACAGTATATCCCTACGAGACAATACATTCCTCAAGGTCAACCCCAAGCCCAATATGTGCCCCAGGGTCAACCCCAGTACCAGTAAGTACCCCAAGGTCAACTTTCATATCAGTATGCACCCTAGAATAAATATTCTTACGTACCTCAAGGTCAACAACCCAAGTATCAGTATGTGCCTCAGGGTTATCAACCCCAAGGCCAGTATCAACCGCAAGGTTATCAACTGCCTTCAGGTCAACCGTATTATCAATCTTACCCTCAACCCGGTTATGGACCTCCATATCCTGAAGGTCAATACCCTGGAATGAATTTGGTGTGGGATCCTTCTTAAAATCCACAGATTTTGCAACGAAATGTGCAGTCGTCCTCCCAACCTGAACAAGCTGCTGGTCCATCTCAGCAACCCATCTAGTCTACGGCGTCATCTTCTGCATCTTCTGTAGTCTCTCAGGCTGGGCTAGTACACCTCGTACTCCACCCCAAACGTTTGTTGCGAATACTACAACATCTTCTCCATCTACCCCATCTTCTTCTGGAGTATCAACAATTCCGCTTTCTACTGTTCCTGCCTCTGTTCCTCAGACCTCTTTACCTCAGTCTGGATCCACGGTCCAGACTTTGGTCTAGATGCCTATAGGAAGTATGGTTGTTACTTCTCAACCTCAATTTGTCCAACCTCTGCACCAGGGACAGTACCAACCTCAATATGGTCTTGCTGCTCAGCAACCAACCTACCAGTATCAACCGTATCCTGGGTACACTAATCAATAACCTCAACAACCCCAGTACAGTCCGGTTAATCCTAGTTTTCCGGGAGGATACAATATCCCGAACGCGATTCCTGTTCCAAGTTATCTTGGATATCCTCCTCCTGGGGCTGGTTTAGTGACCCCAAGTTTTAGAGATCCGAACTGGCAATTACCTTTTATCACAACTTTGGATTTACCAGACTTGACGCACCTAACGAATGATCCAATAAATTATCTTCCGTATTGGCCGCCAATGCCGAATAAGTTGCCTAGTGACATACCCAAGTTCGAAGGTAAGTCTGGAGAGGACCAATCAAATCACGTGATGACTTACCACCTCTGGTGTGCATGAAATTCTATCTCGGATGATTCGATCTGCTTACGTCTTTTCCAGCGTACACTCATTGGTCTCGCAGCCAAGTGGTACATTGAGTTACCACGGGCCTCTTTTTACAATTTTAGCCAGTTAGCCACATCATTCTTAACTCATTTTCAGTTGCCAGTCAGATATGATAACGGCACGGAGTTACTAATTTCACTAAAACAATCGACGTCCACCTATATTTTCGATCATATTCATGAGTGGAGACGTCGACGAAGGTTAGTGAAAGTTTTTATCCCGGACCAAATCTTAGCTGAATGGTTTGTTAAATCATTGTTACCGAAGATTACTGAAGATGTCGCTAAGGCCGGTGTAGTCACTGAGGAGCAAGTCATTTCTCAGGCACAGTACCTTGACTTGGTTTACACTCAGTCGGGTACTTTACACAAGAAGATCCTAGATCTTCCAAGTTCAAATCAAATCGGTGCTACTCCTTTGGGATCTCATGCCGCTGATGGTATGATCGATACGGTGAGCAAAAAGAGTAAGAAGAAATATTCAAAGAATTCTTCTCCCATAATCACCCTACATGATTCCCTGACAGGTGAGTCTTCTCCTGAAATTTCTGCCGATATTCACATCGTAGAGACATCTACGGTCAAATCAAAAAACGGTGGAAAGAAGAAAGGAAAGAAGAAGAATAAAGTAGACAAAGCTCCTAAGGAGAAATAAGAAAAGTCGGAAACCAACGACGAAAAGCGCAAACCTAAATATCCTTGTCTTATTTGTGAAGAAGATCATTATACAAGAGATTGCCCGCATCGGGCTGAGGTTGTGAAAATAGTCAAAGGTTCCGAGACTCCTGCTGTTTTGAAAGATCCATTTCCAAAGAAGGAGACTAAAATGATAGGTTCTTCCTCAAGTACCAATGAAGCACCCATTTTAATGATGTCTCATGTGAGGATTGTGACTCGATCACAAGATTACGGTAGTAAGAATCCTGTTGATGGTAAGGAAGCATAATCTTCTCACTCTAACCCATCAACCTTAGCTCCTGGTCCCGATTCACTACAAATCGAGAAACATAACCCTGACTTAGTAATCAAACCCCCCACCAAGGGTATACTTCGAAAGTCTTCTTTCAATCCACATGCGAGAGTGGCTCAGAATTATAACATCGTTGAGGATTTAGTTGTTTCACCCTCAGCAATGTCAGCGCTGGAAGTGCTGCAATCATGCACAACACAAAGGAAATTACTTTTGTCGGCTATCGGAGCTGTTGATCTTCAGGATCCGAACCTAATAATCTTTGATCTAGAAAATAGTACACCGCGTTTACCTCATTAGATGGCTTTCCAGATTCCAGTGATAGTCAAAAACAGGCCTGTTCATAGGACTGTGATTGATGAGGGAGCTTCCACGTGTATTATGTCGATTCAGTGTTGGAGATCGCTTGGTTCTCCTTCACTGAACCAATCTCCCACCATCCTTAAGGCCTTTGATGGCCGTGGGTTCTGTCTGTTTGGCATTCTACAGGATTTGCCTATAGAGGTAGAAGGAAAAACCGTTAGTCTAGATGTGGAGGTGGTTGATGCCTTTCTGGACTACAACCTTCTTTTGGGTCGAAGTTGGTCATATGCTATGACAGCGGTCATTTCGTCAGTCTTCAGAGTCATAAAGTTTCCACATAATGGCAAGATCATGACAATAGACCAGCTGGCTTACTTTGCATCCCACCCAGCCTCTTCAGAGAGTATCCAGCATGTCGGTAAAACGACAATCCCTTACAGGGACGTTGGCATAGGTTTAGTTAAAGATTCCGGTTTACTGGGAACTTTTCCTTTTCCTCCAATCAATGCATCGTCTTCATTTGCATCTATTCATATGATTACCTCAGACACCTTTGAGTCCATATGAAAATGCTTATCAAGCCATAGTGTCTTTTACCGACCCGCTTTCAACCAAAACTGACCAAATGAATGTGGTCCATGAGGACTCACTTTTCGCATCACCCTCAGAGTTAATAACGTTTCCCAAAGTTGTGTCATCTGACAAACACCTTCGTGAAATCCTATGTGAATACGATGTACCATGGGAAGATCTTCATCATAGATCATCGTTCTTACCTGAGGATGATCGTTTCGAAAATGATTTCTCATCCATCTTTACCACTAAACATGTCAAAGACGCTCAAAGTCCAACGAAACATCCTGATTCAGAGCTGAATTTAGGGAATATTTCTCGTACTATTCCCATAGACATTTCAGTGAAGCCCGGAATTATTGAGAACATTCATATAGGTTCCTCATGTACAGATGATGAAATTCAAACTTAGAAGGCCCTATTCCAAGAATTCCGTGACGTCTTTGCCTGGTCATACGAGGAAATGCCAGGAATTGATCCCGCCATTGTTGTCCATGAAATCAAGACCTACCTGGACGCTAAACTTGTCCGGCAACGGTTGCGTCAGATCCACCCTCGAAAAGAGGCTGCGATTAAAGCAGAAGTCGAGAAGCTGTTGAAAGCAGGTTTCATATATCTGATCCCGTTAATGGATTGGGTATCGAATATTGTCCCGGTTAACAAAAATCAGGGAACAATAAGAATCTGTATTGATTATAGGGATATAAATCGAGCTTGTCCGAAAGACAACTATCCAACGCCCTATATCGATCAAATAATTGATGATTGTGCTAGAAGCCAAATATTTTCATTTATGGATGGTTTTTCAGGCTATAATCAAATCAATATTCTACCTGCCAACCAACCAAAGACGACATTCATTTGTCCGTGGGGGACATTTGCTTATTGCAAATTACCCTTTGGACTCAAGAATGCCGGGGCCACTTTTCAACGGGTGATGTCTTATGCATTTCATGACATCAAACACATTGTGCAACCATACCTCGATGATTTGCTTGCTCATTCCTTACATCGAGCTGATCACCTTGTCCACTTACGAGCAATATTTATGAGGTGTAGGCATTATCGTATTTGTTTAAATCCGCACAATTGTGTGTTCTATATAGAAGCGGGTCGATTGCTGGGATTTGTTGTTTCCAAAGCCGGCATTCGCGTCGATCCCTCAAAAGTCGAAGAAATCATCAAATTGCCTCCTCCTTCGAGTTTGTGCCAACTCCAAAATTTGCAGGGGAATGCAAACATTTTACGTCGATTCATTCCAAACTACACCGAGGTCACTAGGGGTTTTACCCGGTTGTTAAAACAGTACCCTCAATTCTTTTGGGCTGAGATTTCTCAGCAGTCTTTTGATACACTCAAGCACGCGTTGACCCATGCACCGTTGTTGTATCCTCCCAACTACAACCAGGATTACTTCTTATACCTCGCAGCTTCGCATTCCACTATTGGAATGGTGCTAGTCCAAGAATATGAATTCGGAGCGGAACATGTGATATATTATCTTATTCGGACCCTAAATCCCACTAAGTTAAAATATTCCCATGTGGAGAAATTGGCCCTGGCAGCTGTTCAAGTTGTACAACGTTTCCGTCACTACATTTTACTTTGTAAAACTACTGTGATCTCGGATTGCAACCCTATGATTTATATTTTGACTAAACAACTGCTAGGGGGCAAGTAGTCTAAATGGATCGTTATCCTGCAAGAGTTTGATTTGGAGTTCCAGAAATCCAAGTCTAAGAAATCCTTAGTTTTCGCTGAGTTAATGTGTGATTTCCCGCGTGCTGACACAGAGACTATGGTAGAAGAGTCCATTGCAAATGAATCTTTGTTTCTCATCAACACTTTAGATCCGTGGTATCGAGATATAATTGTCTATCTCTAGACCCAATCTTTTCGGCCTGAACTTTCAAAGTCGGAGCGTCGAAAAATTCGGTTCCAGCCCCAACAGTTTAAAATTATTGGAGATACTCTTTATCGCCATGGGGCAGACTTGGTTTTTCGACATTGCTTAACTCACGAAGAGGCTGAGAGGGTTTTGAATGAGTGCCACTCTGGAGCGTGTGGCGGTCATATGTCTGGGTATGCCACAGCCCAAAAGATATTGCGCGCTGGCTACTTCTTGCCATCTTTATTCAAGGATTGTATTATTGCAGTCCGAAAATGCCACAACTGTTAGGTGTTTGATCGAAATATGAGCGCACCACCTACTCCTCTCCACCCTATAATTGTCGTCGGTCCTTTCACTAAATGGGGTATCGATTTTATAACTTCTAACCCTCACTCGGCCGGAGGGCATGCGTATATCATCCTCGCGGTTGATTAGTTTACTAAATGGGCTGAGGCGATGTCTACATTCGAGGCATATGGCAAAACAGTAGCAATTTTCATTTTCAATCACATTATTGCTAGGTTTGGTGTCCCACAAGCGATCATTACTGACCATGGGCGCCATTTTCGAAACGTCATGATGACCGAACTTACAGGCCAGCTTAGTTTGTCCCACGATAGCTCTACTCCTTATTATCCACAAGCCAATGGCCTGGTTGAGACTATCAACAAAGTTCTGGTTATCATGATCTGATGAATCATTGGTATTCATCGGTCGAATTGGCACAACATGTTATTTTCAGCGCTATGGGCATACCGAACCTCAGTGAAAACATCAATAGGGTTCACTCCTTTTCAGCGAGTTTACAGCTTGGAAGCTGTGTTACCCATTGAATGCAAAATCCCATCACTTCAAATGGCTATCAGATTACTCCCAGCTACGTCCAAAGAGGAGAAGCATTTATTATACTTAGCTAAATGAGATGAGACTCGTCGTGATGCTGCATTGTAAATCGAGACTCATGTGAAACGAATGAAAGATCAGTATGATAGAAATGTGACCCCTTGAAATTTTTCGAAAGGAGACCTAGTGCTATTATATGATCAAGCTAACGATAAAATAGGTGCTGGAAAATTTGTTCCTATGTGGCATGGGCCGTACATTGTCAAGCGAAAGCTAGCAAAGGGGGCATATGAGCTAGTTGATTTTGATGGGGACTCTTTGGGAAAACCCAGAAATGGACTTTACCTAAAGAGGTATTATGCTTAAATGTAGGGTATGGAGAATTTTTAGTCAGGTTAGGTTTCCTTTCTAGTTAGGTTTTCTTTCTAGCTTGTGTGTTTGTTAGTCTAGACAGTGTGCTTAGCTTAGAGAGTGTGTTTTCGTCATTATTATGGCTTATCTTGGTTTTACTCTTGATATTTTAGATGTCGATGCCTCTCCAAAGATACATTAGATTTTCTAATGGTGCTTGTCGTAGTACACGGAATATCTCTTCCGCAGCTTGGGTTATCTATTCGCCCTCTGACGAGTTAGTTTCTATGCATGGGGTGAGCCTTAGTCAAACAACAAAAAACATTGCAGAATACAGTGCAGTGATTGAGTTATTGTCTGAATTTATTTCATTTGGGATTCGACGTTTGATAGTGAGGTTAGATTCTAAACTCGTTGTATTACAATTTAATAGATTTTATGCCATTAGAAATCCTGTGTTATTAAGATTGTTTTTGAGTGTGCGTCTCTTGGAACACGAGTTTGATTACATTGCATATCAGCGTATTTCGAGGTCTCTAAATACATTAGCAGATGCAATTGCTTCTCGAGTATTAGACAAACATTTGAGATAATTGTAAATTTAAAAACATTTCATCATACATGTTTAACAAGATAAGCCAGTAGAATGATATATATATATATATATATATAGATAGAGTGCGTCAAAAAATATACATTGTCCTCGATCATTGGTTGAAAAACACCTTATGATCGGCAAAAATGATAAGTACAAAAAACCAAAATGTTACATGTGTCTACAAAGCGACCATCCAATCACTGGTGGTGCTCCCTATACGACACCACTGCACGGGCTACCCTACATAAGAACCTCCTAAAAGTTCCTGGGACCGCGACTACGTAGCGCTGAAGCCTGATAGGAATATCATCTATGGTCGTCTCTGGTATATCTGCCGTCAGACGCTCTAGATCCTGCTCCAACTCAGCTAGCGTCTCTGTAGCCGCATCCTGTGGGGCCGGTAACAGTGCAACTAGATGTCTCCTCTCAAAAGGCCGGAGATTGGCTGGACGCCGTGGGCCTACATCTGCATTTTGAAAATTTTACTGTCAGT